>PISX010000729.1:0-191554 GCA_004024625.1 Mellivora capensis | reverse complement strand
CAGAAGAAAAGCTGTAGGCAGGGTCTTATTCCTGAACAAACAATGAAGAACATTATAGAAAAGTTACATTTACTGCTCACTTAAAATTGCTGCATTGGCATCCTTACACCTACTGGTCTGTATTTGAATTTTCTTCCTGAGTTTAAAATAAAACAGTGAATGTTTTCCACAAGGACCAATTACTAAAATACATGCTTTTATTTGGATACATCTCCTTTATTGTAAAAACCAAATATTCAGTGGTTGAGGCCATATCTTTCTTAAAGCATAATTATTATATGTATATATTGTGATCGTTTCTGGCTTGTTTTCCAAAGTGATTCTGATTTATTTTTTTCCCATTTGTTTATGTTTTAATTTTCAATAATAAAATCTATCTTATGTAGAAAAAATCCACAGGCCATTATTATTTTAGTTGCGCATTTGTAAGAGTTAAACACTAGCAGTTAGGCTTTTAAAAATCATTCCCAGTTAATAATTTTGCATTAAATAAGAAGTATCTCTCTCTCATGGCTGCTTTCAGAAAACATCATACACTGCAAATACAGATTTTTTGTATTATTAATAGAGTAGCATCTATACCTGCAGGCGACCAGCGCGAATCACACATCCTCCTAGTTCATTCCACCTGTGTTTAAAAATAGATGTTTAAGAAAAAATTTAATAGCATAATCTATATTCATTTTTGGTTCCAGCTCTTTATAAGGAATCAAAGGAATAGGGCTGAATGCGCCAAAATAATCAACTGATTCTGCTTACTTTCATTCTTTCTAGTAAGTGAATATGCAAAGAACTCAGAAGGAAGGCTATCCATGCTCTCTTTCCTCACGGAGCCCAGGAAAGAAGCATCTTATCTTGCCCCAGTGTCCCACACTCAGGCATTTGTCACCCATGTTCAACCAAAATCTCTCTTGCTTTAATTTAAGCCCATTTCCTGGCTGGTTTCTACAGACATGAATAGTAATTGCAGGGCATTGAGCTTTATCCTTCTCCCCTCAACAGTCAGATTCTCTCCCTCCTCCAGCATTTCTTCGTGGAGCTTTGCTGCATTCCTTTGGTTGTTTTTGCAGATATCCTTATTATTTTCCTTCCTACTTATTTTCTCCATGTGCTAAGGAATACCTGGGAATATGTGCTAAGTAATATATAATGATATTGAGATTTTATTTTAATGATTTAAAGCATCTTAATGATTTAAAATATTTTAATTTCTTAAAATATCTTCATTATTTTAAGGAAGGTTCAATTCAGAAGACAGTTCACACAACAGGCCTGCTATTCTCAGAAAGGCCTGCTTATATGGTTTGGCCCTTGGCTGACATCTGGGAACTTGAGGTCCCACCATTCCCAGATGAACGAGAGTGGCTCACTGTGCCTAAGCTGTGTGTTGAAACAATATGGTTTTGCTGAACATCCTCGTTCCTTCTGGAAGTCGGGAATTTTGGTATGTGCCAAGCAAAAGCTGCCTAGGGGACCAGCGTCCAATGAAAAACCCTGGTACTGAGTATCTCATCATCTCCTCTGGTTGGCAACGTTTCACCCATGCTGTGACAAGCTGCTGGGGGAATTAAGCATGTTCTGTGGGACTCCATTAGGAGAGGACTCTCGGGAAGCTTTACCTATTTCCTCTGGACTTTGCCACACATGCCTTTTCCCTGTGCTAATTTTGCCTTGTATCCTTTAACCTTAATAAATCACAGCCATGAGCACAACAATATGCTGAGTGCTTTGAGTTTTCCTAGAGCATCCCTGAGCCTGGGAATGGTCTTGTGGACCACTGTCACAAGTACCCTAAAATTCAAATTATAACAAAAGGAGGACTTCTGAAGACACACACACTATATAGTTGGTTGGGTTTTTTGCTCTCTCTTTTTTTTTTAACCATTATAGTTAACTTCGTAGCTGAAAATAAAATGCTAGGGATATACAATATCAGATCCTTAAAAGATAAATAAAACATGATCCTTGATCTGAAGAAACTCACAAAGTAGCAATGAAGAAAGATCTGTGAGAAAATAACTGTAATACAATGATAAACATTATTTTCATTAAAATGTTAGTATTTAGTCGATGGAAAAAAATTACTGCTCCTATTAAATGCTGAAAAATAGGATTCACTGCAGAAAACTTCACAGAAATATTTTATGTAATGTTTATTCCATGAAGTAAGAGATAAAGATTCTTTGGCTTCCATCTCAAGATACATGACCAGAGGAAGTCCTGTGCCCACAGTGAATGTTCATTCCACAATCACCTGAATGTCTCGTCTGCCCCAATAAATTCATCTATCTTTCAAGTAGTACAAACTGCTCATATTTAGAATAGTTATCCATGAGAGCAAAATGTTTGATTTCAGTTTTTAAATACCATACGTACTTTTCATCTGGCCGCAAGATGCTACAGTAAGAATCGGGGCGGTTTACAAAGAAACCCGTTTTCTTCACCACGCTCTCTGCAATCACGTTCAGTCGATCAAGGACATTACACAGCTTGCTGATGACAGGAGGAAGAACGAGAAAAGTGAGAAGAATCCATTTAATAGATATTTACCCTTTATATCTGAAGCAAATAGAGTCAATAGTAATGATATTCATGGATTTAATTTTTAAAATCTCTGGTTTGTATCCAACAGGAACGCTATAATAATTAGTTTCTATCGTATAATGTATACTCAGTAACGAACAAGATTTGGTGCAAAGAGACATGAAGGGCCCATATCAGCTCTTGGCAAGCCTTAATCTTGGCACATTACATCCCCTGGAGAGCTTTTCCCAAAGCCTTTCACTACTTAAGAGTCCCAGCAGTCAAGTCAATATGCATTCGTAGGATGATTGTGAGGAGAGTGTGATATACAGTGGAGGTGGCAGGGGAAGAAAACCCTGGAAAATAAATACAAATGGTGCCCACCTGTGATCAGGCTTAGAGGCGAGGAAAATGTATGCACATGTGTGTGTGAGGTGTACATGGGTATCTAACCACACAAAATGATTCGGAAAAAAGCACAATGAGTTACAGTACAAAACAAGCCATTAACATTAAAAATATGAACGAGACCTCAAAATAAACCTTGTGTTTCTATGATGCCTGAGAAATGAGTAAAAGGAGAAGGCAAGGTTAAAGAAAGGAGGTCCCTTGGATGATATGTTTTGAGTCAGCTCTTGACAGGTAAAGGGGGGGTGGGAAAGTACCCCGGAGAGGTAGGGGTCACGAACAACAGGGACAGAGGCTCAGGAATGGGACCCCGGCTGCCACACTGGGAGCTGAGCACACAGTTTCATTTTTTGGGAACAGAATGGCCCCAGAACAAAGAAAAAGTTATTACATTCTGGAACCAACCAAGCGATGGGGCTTTAACACTACACTAAGGAGTTTGGATTTACTACCAACACTCAGGAGTTACTGCAGGTTAATCCACAAGCGAGATCGTCTGAAAGTAGTGTCTGAGAAAGTGATTAAACAGGGGCACAGGATGAAACGTGGAAAAGTGAAGCCAATGCCTGTGAGGGAAAAGTCATGGAGCAGGGATGTCCTGAAGTGACTAGCTACTTCAAAGAGAATGTCCAAGTGATGGAAGTCGTGGGCAAAAAAAAAAAAAAAGACAGAAGAAAGAGTCTGGTCAATTAATTTGAAGCACTCAAATTATACATCAGTAGCAAAACAGCCCCTCAAGCAAATTCATAAAGGAAATTAAAAGAGAACATTTACTTTATTTTTTTTAACATCTTATTTATTTTCGAGAGCAAGCAAGCTAGCAAGAGAGAGCATGAGCAGAGGGGAGTGGCAGGGGGAGAGGGGGAAGCAGACTCCCCGCTGAGCAGGGAGCCTGATGTGGGGCTTGATCCCAGGACCCTGAAATCATGATGAGCTGAAGGCAGATGCTTTACCAATTGAGCACCCAGGTGCCCACATTTACTGTACCACAGAGATCAGTTTCCTGCTATCTTACATCACAAGAAAAGGATAATGCCAGAATCAAACATATGAATATCTACTCACCTTTTGGTGTACTTGGCCATATCCCAAGGGATATAAATAATCACGTGTTCAGGAGGCAAAAACTGGTTGAGGTACATCACAGCAGCTACGAGCTCTTCACTCAGAATTCTCTCGTGCTTTCTTTTCTCTCGTTCCTTTATTAAAAATTAAACATTTTGGGGGTTCTAATTACCTCAAATCAGAGGAACAGACTTTTAACAGTTTTACTTTTCAGCTAAGACAAGAAGCCAAAGTCTTAAATATATGAAATAAAACTTAAAATAAAAATAATATAAATGCAGAGAAATAAATGCTTTGTTGAATTAAAATCAACAGATAATTAGCTTCAAAAATTCCAGGAGATGAGATTTCCTTTTAGTAACTTCCTGGAGCCCTAAGAATCCCAGTTCACCTTCCTGGGGCTGGTCTACATACTCCACACCCCACTCTGGCAGAAGACAACTCCCCAAGGACCAGAAGAAAGAAATCCCCAACTTCAGCCAGCTAAGGGTCACACCGAAATCAACTGGGTCTGGACGGATAATCCCTCAACTGACTGAGAGTGCTTCGGCAGCCTACAGGTGTTCTTAAATTTGACTCTCACAAAATCCCCTGTGAAGTAGCCAAGGCAGGCCCTTCCCCCTCTCCCCCTTTTACACTGTGGCTGAATGAGGTTAAGAGGTGTTCAGGAGAATCTTACCTTCTGCCTCCCTGCCTGCCGTATACCCCGTTACATATCACATGCTTCTCATTCGAGAGCTCTCGGGCTGCTGCCTGCTAGCCACACAGCCTTCGGCAAGGCTCTCAACTTTCCTAGGCCTTTATTTCTTCATCTATAAAATGGCACAACAACAGTATCTTCCTCACAGCAAAAATGTTGAGGCTTAAAAAGATCAAACATGATCATCTCTTCTCAGAGCATCTGGCACATGGGGACTGGTCATCAAAATTAACTCCTTTTATTGTTATCGTGTTCAGGACTTCACTTAGAGAGACAAGGAAAAACAATTCAGTGATAGGAACACTGACATGGTGGCTGGCATCAAAATGGGTCTCCGCTGTTTTCAATCACGGTGATTAGCTATCAGCGGTCATGAATTTAATTAGCTAACCGCTGTGGAAACAAAAAGGCTATCTATTTTGCACAGCTGAGTAAACGAAATGGGAGGGATTAGAAAAGAATTGATTAAGAAGCGTTAAATCAGTTTAGGACGAACACGTAGTTAGCTTTTTACATCTGAGAGAATTAAATATCTGGAATTTTTCTCAAAAGCATTTCATATCAACTAAGGGAAACAAAACCTTTTTGAAATTTGATCAAATCTGACATTTCATGGGATGGGGAGAACAGGTTATCCAGTCAACCATCGGTCATCTCTGTGGAGAATTTGCTCTGTGCCCCATCTGACTGTCGGGGGTTAGCGTTAGTGAGCCAACCTCCTTAGGGGCACAGACCCCTGTTACAACCAAATGAACACATCACACACATAAGTGGTTCTGCATATCATCTCAAGGGTTCGGAGACTCCCCCAGTGACCATCCAGGGCCCTCAGACTAAAAACCTCCAAATAGTTATGCTTGACTCCAGGCTGACTTCCTACTGATTCCCCAGTAACAGCACTGAAGGCACAGGCGGGGATTGTGGCGAAATGTCAACCAGCGCCTCAAACTTCCATAACCAGAGAAGTGGGGGGCGGGGGTATTCACAGCACATGGTAAGAGAGAAAAGAAATCAAGGAAAGTATTTCACTTTAGTGACTTCATATGGAGGTGGGAAAAAAAGTGAAGATCCCTCAGTATCATTCCACACACACAAATGCGTTCTTGTGTTAATACTTTTTCCTATGTATTTCCTAAAAATACTTCTTTTGTCCTATGAATAAAATAACTAATGACAAAAACAACAACAACAAAACCCCTTTTTTTTCCCATTCCACAAAACGGTAACTTATTCTCTAAACTATTTTCTAATTAATATCCAGTTATGCCAGGATTTTTATGACAATGGAATGATAAACAAGTACAATTTCTAAGTCCGATGACTAGCCTTTAAAGATTAAAAAATAAATGCACATTTGAGAAACCTGGGCAAGAACAGTTTACAACCCCACAATCGGATATTATTTTTTGAATCTATGTACTTAACGCAGAATTATTTCAAGCATCATAGACTGAATCTCAATTTAGCCATAGCTTTTAACAGCAGTATAAGGACTTTGTAAAACACGAAGCAAAGTCAGTGTTCCCTGTTTCGGTGAATGGCATCACCATCCAGCCACCTGAAGTAACCAGCAACCTAGGAGTCAAGCCGGGCCTCTCCCTCTCCATCCTCTCACAGCCAGCCTATCGCCCAGTCTCTGCCCTCCGCATGCTTCTCTCCAGCTCTACCATACCACCCCAGTTTAAGCCAGGGCCACCCCTTCCCTGGACAATTAGAATAGCCTCCTATGGAGTCTTCCAGCATTCTTTAACCTTGTGCCTATCCATATGTTCTCTTTGTTGAGGTCAGGATAGTCTTTTTAAAATATAGGTCTGATCACAATCCTCTTACTCATGTGAAACCTTCAGTAGTTTCCCATTAAACTCTAAGGATAAAGACCAGACTCATCAACACACCCTACAAAACTCTGCATGGTCGGGCCAGAGCTATCTCCTCAACAGTGCCCTCATCATCTCTCTGGCCCCCTCATCGTCAGGATGTGGCATTTCCTTCCCCAAACACACCATAACCCCTCTTCTGACCCAAGGCCTTGGAACCCATGATTCTGAACTGAATACTATTCTCTCTCTTCTCGGCCTAGTTAATGCCTCTTCCTTCAGTCTGCACGGACTCATCACCTCCTCAGAAACTTCTCTCCCATTATAAGCTCTCATGTGTTGGTACTTCCGCATTACTTCACCATCTCCTCCGTTAGACTGTCAGCTCTGAAGGCATGAGTTGTTTCTATGACTGCCATGGCACAAAGGAAACCTTCGAGAATACTTGTTAAATAATGAACTAAACGGACATAGGATTCCTTGGTTTTTGTTTAAACTGAGTTACATTTATTGACCAACCTCTCAGAATAATCTCACACTATTAAGTTGTTGGCCACTCCTACAACTGTAACATAACAATACCCTTGTTTTCAGGGATTTCTTGGCTGTGGACTGAAATCCCTTCAATGTACATGGTGGCAACAGATACAGAAACAATTTATTATCTAGTTTCCTTGTTCTCCATTCTGCTGACCCGAGGGCCTACTCATGAGCATGACATCTGCTGACCAGAGAGTCAGTACCTTGTGTACTCTCACAAGGAAGCACAGGACTATGAGGCCAGGCCACCACTTTGTCCACCTTGTTCTTAAACCACCCCAGTTTCTGACTCTAGCCTTCAGATCTTACTACTGCACAGGAACCTTCCTAAGAGATCTCTGATTGTCAAGGGAGTGGGTTATATGAAGGCTAGGCTGTGGCTCTGTGATCTCCATGCTTCCTTCTCCAGGCTGTCTTGGAAACTAAGGCAGAACTTCACTCGTCTCCAGTTCACCCAAGGAAATCAGAAGACTGGCAGCCTCGCTTTCTTCTCTTGGAAACATATTGCGCTTCTCGCCAGGGAAGAGTCCACACAGAACTGAAGGCCAATGGACAGTGGCTTAGACGGTCAGACACAGTGCTCTGCCACAACATGGAAAGTCTAGAAACCTCTCCTCTGGGGAGAGGTAAAGCAAGCTTGTAAACTCCTTTGCGCTGAGAAAAAATATTCCCCGTGTGACTCAATTTCATAACCAAATAGACGGGCACATCATACCTTCACTAAATTCAAGATGATGATGGGGGAGCCAAACCTTTGAAGCATCTGGTCAAAGTGAAGGGCAGCCACGTGTGCAAATGGATCTGCCTGATCCACTAAGGGGGGATAAAAAGGATGAATAAATCCCAGAACGAAAATCATAAAGCAAGAATAAAAGAAGTATAAGGTTTTGTTTTCTTTTTTAATGTTTAAAGAAATGCAATTCAACTAATCTAGTCATTTTACTTCCCAAGTTCCTCTTGAGCTTATCAGATACTCACTTGTCACATATTTACTGAATTTGACTGATTCTCACATTTCTGAAGTAAAATACAATTTACTAGCAGCCAAAATTATAGAAAAATTGTTACAGAATAAAATAACAGAAGTCCTTCTTCTAAATTATCTACTTTCCAATACTAAAACTTTGTTAGAATCTAAGAATTCATGGATTTTGCTTATAGTGCATCATCTCAAAGTATGGGTAAAGAAGAGTTTTTATTATTTATTTATTTACTTATTTTGGAGCAGCCTTTTTAATAGTAACTCTTCCATTAAAAAGAATTTTGGAACACTGAAAAAATATAAAATTTTTAAAAAAATTAAATTAAATTAAATTTAAAAAAACCTGAAGCTCTCTTTAAGCCTAAAACAAAACATTATAGAATTCTTAAAAGAATTGGTATTATACCTTATGCTCTACTGTGAAATGGTAGTAAATATAGTGGAATTGATATTTTAATCAATGGCTGATATCTACAAGCATCAGTGTAGTTCTTTTCCGGATTTATGGTGAATTAAACTAAGGTCTAGGGGTGCCTGTGTGGCTCAGTGGGTTAAGCCTCTGCCTTCGGCTCGGTTCCTGATCTCAGGGTCCTGGAATCAAGGCCCTCATTGGGCTCTCTGCTCAGCGGGGAGCCTGCTTCCCCCTCTCTCTGCCTACTTGTGACCTCTCTGTCAAATAAATAAATAAAATCTTTAAAAAACAAACAAACAAACAAAGGTCTACACTTAATACTATATTCATGTAAATATGGTCACTTTAAATAATAATAATTCTCTCTGACAAAATATATAGTAAATATACGAATGCAAATGGACCTGTAAAAAAAAAAAGACTGCTCCAAAAAATAAAAAAATAAATAAATGAATAAATAAATAATAAAATTTAAAAAATAAAAAAAAGACTGTTCCACGCACATGTAATAGGTGGTTTAGGCATCATAGTTGAAATGTCCTGAGACCAGTATAAAGGAACGGATCCTCTAACTTGGACATAAGAAGAGTAACTTCCTGCAGTAAAAGACATCACAGAAGCATCACAGAGTATTTGTTCTGTCTCCACTTCATTTGCGACATCGCCCTGAAAAGAAAGGTGGCATTTAAAGATATTTTATGTTCTTAGAATTTTTAAATGGAAAAAAATTTCCAAGTATACAATGAAATTATAATTCCCTTTCTTAGAACATTTTAAAAGAGGTAAATGTTGATCAATATTCAATGTGCACATTAGGAAAGGAAAACCATTAAAATGCAACAAAGGAAGGCAATTAAAAATAGCCCAGAATAGACCAGGAAAAAATCAAATTAAATAGCTAATAATACAAGTAGCAGACAGAGAACAGCTTGAGTGATATAAATGGCAGAGAGGGAGAGAAAAGGAAAACAATTACATGAAATTATACAGGAGGTTAGGAAGACCAGCAGAATATAAAACTTCAATTCTGAAGACCAGGGAGGAAGGAAAGGACAATAGAGTGAGATTCAAATAATGCCTGATGGACAGAAGGGAAAAAAAGGTCTAGAGTTAGCTTGGCTTATAAAAGTACAGACAGATATGACAAAGAATAATTTCAGAGGCATTAATAATATGTCTGCTTAATTATCCATAAAATATTCAAAAATAAGTAACACAGCAAAATTGTGATTTTTTTAGAGGACCAGTCATAACTATTTTCATTGTTGATACAATTTTAATAACAATGTTGCTATTTTAACCCAGGATTAAAACCCAACGTCTCACTCAATCTGTCCACTCAATCGCACATCTGCCCAAGACTCAAGCAGTCTACTGCAAATAGAGACGAAACACTTGGAGGAGAGGACATGACTGATGGAAGGATAGGACTTTTGTCATGGTTATTTTCCAGGGCCGAGCAGACTAAGACCCTGCCCGGAGCCAAACTAAAGCAGAGGTTGGGGGGGGGGGGCGCGGAGAGGTTTCCATGCCTCGCTCTACTTTGTCTTCTTATCAAAGATGCGTTTCCAATGAGTGCTCCCCTCCCCTTACTCCTCCAATGGAGGCGCTTTGCTATTTTAGTCACTACACTAAATATGCACTACGTTTTTTCATATCTTACAGAAATGGCTCAGCCTCCAAAACATGAGACATGTCATAACTCCCCAAGGGAATGCATAAATCGCTCTAAGATAGCTGATTTTTCAGAACATCTGTATACTAGTCACATTCCTCACAAGTTTCAGATACCCTGGAGCATTAATCATTCTCTTGATCACATCCCAAACTAAGAAATGCCACTTTCTAGAATTCCACTTGGCTGCCTCCGTCAGCAAGGCTGATGTGAAAGGTCAAGACGTCAGCAGTGCCGTTGGTTCTCCATCTTACCTCACAGTTCGCGCCCCTCTTGAGAAAGCGGGTCCCCGCAAACTTACTGGATCTTCTAGCTATTAGAGTCACGTAGACTGGTCGTCCGTAGATCAACAGCTCTTAGAAATCAAGTTAAAGCTATTTGAGCATTCACACCGAACTGCCACATCCCACCAAGAGAATCATTAGACCTTAAATATGCATTTAAATATAGCTTGTCTAGAAGGTTAAAGAACACCCAAAAGTTCCACCCAAGAATGGCACAGCGTTGGGTCTAACTGTTCTTCCAAATGAGGCAGGTATTAAAGCAAAAACAGGCCACCCTAAGGAGTGGTTTCCTTGCAATTTAGATGAAACAGTAAAAAGGTGTTGGGTTGGTGGCCAAGGGAAGACCTGGTCTCTCCTTACCACCAACTAAAGGATGTAAACAGGTACAATTAATCCTTCTTTAGTCTTCAGAGATCATACACCGCTCAAAAAGAGCAGTGCCGCTTAACAGGGGGTTAAATATGAAGCAATACATCATACTTAGGGAATGGAGTACGTGTAATACTGTAAAAGTTCCCCAAATGTGTCACCTAACTGAAAAAACTAAACACTGAATTATTGAACCAATACATAGCTTATTGATTATGTCACCTTATTTAGCTTTCTGAGCCTCAGTTTCATCTTCTGTAAAATGGTGTAAGTACTAGTAAAGTAACTAACTTTATGAGATGGTTGGGGGGACTAGGTTAGGTAACGTGTGTAAACCAGTGCCTGTCCTATAGTAAATGCTGACCTTACAGCAATTTCTTTTACCACCATAAGGACTTCCGCAATTCATTAAATGCTTGATAACTAGGAAACTAGTTTCATCACCTAAGCTAATGAGCTTTAAAATTATAATCCATGGTGCTATTCGCTATTTTTAAAAACACAAACATTTACTGTGCTTAATATAGGTCTGGCCCTGAGTTAGCTCTTGATGTTACAAAACAGTTTAGAACTGCCTCTTGGAAAATAGCTTTAGAAACTGTAGCACATTCTTTTTGGTGTCCTTGGTGGTGAAAACTTTGTGTTCTTTCCAGGTACATTTCACTTTTGGCAACAGAAAAGGTAATTCAGGGCCAAATCTCATTATTCAGTGAACAAACCAAGCAGATACTAATACTCACTGCTTGGAAATTATTATAAATTAACGAGCCTGACTTGCAAGTTCAGTACATAAATCTTACTCATCTTCATTTTAAACTTCCTTGGTGTCAGCATCTAGCCTCTCTTCTCCCTCATGTGCCGTAAAGAAGGCGCCATAGGTGCTCTTTAGGACTGATCTTTCCAACTATACCCCTTGATCCCACTCCTCCCAAATGTCCTCGTGCAAAATATGCATAATCAAATTTACTCATTTAGTGATCTCAAAACAACCACTCCTTTAAAATTTTCACCATAGGTCTTAAAAAACCTAAGACATAAGAAAGAACATCAACTGGAAAACAAGCTAGGTGTACAAATGCCCTACATGATCTCAAAAAGGGACAGGAAAAAACTAAATACTACTCGTAGAAAGTATACACTGCCTCTCTAAGCCTCGTAGCATAATAGCACTTTCTGGAAAGGTTTCAACCATAGTGACAAGTTAAATAAAAGGGAACAAAAGTATTTATAAAATTGAACTCAAAATCAGCTTAACCTAAGGTTCAACCTGCATCTACTAAATTTCTTACATCCCTTTCCAATCCAGGCCTTTCTTACATTATGCCTGAACCACAGCAAACTCTTCCTAACTCATGGCCCCTGTTCTGGTCTCATTTTATTTAATCCAACTTGAAAACAGCTGTCAACTCAACCTTCCTAAGTACTCTCTCCTCTACGTTACCCTCTTGAAAAAGCTTTTCAAAAGTTCGGGCACGAAACCCAGACTGCTTACTTAGTCTGACCACCAAAGCAATCTGGTGACTAGCTATCCCTCTACCCACTAGGTTGTACTTCCCAAGGATTTTACACCCCAAGGCAGGAGAAGACTCCCATGAACTTTTCTACCCCTACACTCACGGTGCTTTCCCTACCTAGGAGCTTGCTCCCTGCTCAGGTCTGACTTTTGCCTAGGGCTCAGGCCAAGCCTAACTTTTCCTATAAACCTGCCCTGTCTTCCCCACCTGTCAGTGATTCTGCTCCTTCTCTCAGGTATGAATGATACTTATGGCCTATTTCACTTCCTATGCACACAGCGTTTCTCTGTTGTTTATCTCTCTGTGTACATAAGAGATCTGTTTAAATGGTCTGCATTCCTCTTTGTATTTCTACTACCTGATATCATCAGTACGTTTCCCTGCTGGGTACAGAGAATGGTAATGAATAATCTTATAATTCCTGTACAGTCTTCTACAGATTGATACAGCTTAATAATATATACCTTAGCTCTTTTTCTTAAGAAAGGATACTTGACTGCCCACAGAACCCATGAATAATATATAACAGCCAGTCACGATGCACAGCATTTTTAATTATATCCAGAAGTTCACCGTTCCACACGTACTTCATATAAGGCTCACTAGAGACCCCAAATACACCTGAAAAATAGAAGTCGGTACCAGAAATATAAGGAAATGGTCTATACTCATCTTTAAGTTCTAAAGGTTTTGTTTTTAACTTCAAAATAAAATGTCTGATCAAGAGCATTGTCATTCTCAGTGGATGTAACGCGTATCATCACCCAGAACACTCTGCTGATTCTGTACAAAGTAAATTAAGAATAAACACATTTTTCTGATTTGTGGGAGTTTTTAACCTAAGAGAAAAGTAAACAAGAGGGAAATTAAGGACACACGGACAAATACACGACTGAGGCCGAGAGAGAGCATCGGGCAGCGGCTGGGAGCACTGCTCTGGGGGTTCCGAGTGCCTGGGTCCAAACCCCGGCCCTGCCTCTCATCAGCAGGGTGGCAGGTGTGACCAAGAGTGTTATTTGCTACCTCAGTGTCCATTTCATACATCTGTACCTGTATCACATGGTTGTTGTGAAGACGGTAATGAAGGTAATGCACAAAAAGTGCTTCAAACATGCCTGGTGTCTTACTGATACTTCTGTAAGTGGGAGTTATTACCCTATCAGGCCTTTTCTATACGAAGAAATTAATTTCATCAAATGTGATTTTAGCATATCCAGACATACTTATTAAACATCAATGAGTTTTACAAAACATATAAAGGGCAAAATGAGAACTAAGTATGTTTTTTTATTATGGCTTAAAAGACTGTAACAGTGGGACGCTGGGGTGGCTCAGCCAGTTGTGTGTCCAACTCTTGATTTCAGCTCAGGTCATGATCTTAGAGTCCTGAGAGTGAGCTCTGGGCCAGGCTCTGAGCTCGGTGGGAAGTCTGCTTGAGGAATTCTCTTCCTCTCGCTCTGCCCCTCCCCCTGCTTATGCCCATTCACTCATTCTCTCTCAAATAAATAAATAAATCTTAAAAACAAAAAAAGACTGTAACTGTTCTGGATAGCAGGCTGTTCTTCTTCTCAAAACGTAGATGTTAAGAGTGTTTATATACTGTGACAAATACACTTGGTTTGAGTCATAAAAATTGAACCTTCTCTGCCCTTTCAATGCATTACACAGAGCACAAATAGTACACACAAGAACTAGAGACCTGTCTTTGCAACTTACCAGTCTCCGTGACCTCTGGCAAGTTACTTAACATCTCTGAACCTCAATTTTCTGAATTGTAAAATGATGATACTACTATTCACTTCAGAGATATGTTCAGATTAAATAATACATCCAAAGTGACCAATACACTGTCTGACATGGTACAGACTTTTTAAAAGATGTATTATTTTCCTTTTCTATCTACCCCTGTATCTTCTGCCCTCACTCTCTGTTTCCTATCAGTTTCCCCCACGTGGTAGAAGGATAGTGCCCCCCAAAAGATGTTATGTCCTAATCACCAGAAGATGTGACTACCTTATGTTACATGGCAAGGAAGAATTAAATTTGCAGATGGAATTAATGCTGTTAACTCAGATGACCTTGAGATGGGGAGAGTATTTTGAATTATCCAGGTGGTCCCACTGTAATCACAGGGTCATTATTTATTAAGTGAAAGAGGAAAACAGGAATCTAAGTGTCAGAGTGATGTAATGCAGGAAAATCCTCAGCTGGCCATTGCTGACTTTGAAGATGGAAGGGGCCCCAAACCAGGGAATGTGGGCAGTCTCTAGAAAATGGAATGGAAAGAAAATGTGTGCACAGTCTCAAAAAAGGAACACCACCCTGCCAACATCCTAATTTTAGTCCACTGAGACCTATTTTGACTTCTGAATTCTCTAACAGTAAATTTGTATAAGTTTAATTCCCTTAGTTTGTGGTAATTTGTTATAGCAACTATAAAAACCTAATACACACTGTTATTCATATCTGTCATGTAGAATTGCTCCAGAGATAGTACAAAATTAAGTGGCTTACTTCATATTCCAAAACAAATATTCAAATTCAGATTTGGGATGATGTACAGTGCAAATTTAGAAATACTTTTAGCTTTTCTATTCCTAAGTGGGATATTTAGAAGACATGATGCAAGCAAACATTCAGGAACACATTATTTTGACCTCCACCTGTCTCAGTAGTATATGTTACAATTTGGGATTCTAAATCAGGGCAAATTTATGTGATCTTGATGTTCTGAGATAAGGACATTGCATTGAGTTTGGCCTTAGCACAAGCAATAGTCAATCTAGTAGATTAAGGGCAATGCTACAAATGGCATCCAGTTTAAGTAACACTCTAAGTCTTAGAACGAACGGTTACCTTTGGCAAAATGCTAAGAGAGCACAGGCTCTTTCTGAGTGTCCTGCCAGAACTTTAGATTACAGGCCTACTCTGCACCCACGTCTGCATCACTATTATTCAGGTTGCACAGGGCAAGATGCCCAAGACATTATTGACTTCCTATGTTTCCAAAGTATATGCAATTTAGCTAAACTGCTCTAAGTCTGAAATGATTCCTTCAAAACATTCACTTTACCAATGTCCCTGGCTTTAAAGTTCTAGGCCAACCCAAAAATCTATGGATAAAGGTACCAATCCTGTTGTGTGACTGGTTCATTTAGGATCTCCAGGATGATGCCCACACATGGTCCTGCACTGACCCTACAGTGGTCCTGAAGAAGCAAGGCCTATGAGGGACACCTGGGTCAAGCTGAGACCAATCAAAATAAGAACAACCTCTGACCCGCTGCCTTGGTTCCTTGGCACATTGGCCATGAGATCTTAATCTCTACGCCTCAGTTTCCTACTTAGTCTTTATTTCTTTGAAAGTGGCATCATACCTACTGAGCAGAGTTTTTGTAAGAATTAGAGATACTGTAGTAAATTTCTAGGACACAAGAGATAATCCACAGTGAATTTTTTCCAAAACTCTCTACGAAGGAAAGTAAGGTGGTGGTGTGTATTCTCCAATATTGGAAAAAATACAATTCTCCATTCAAACTTCACCATAAGTCTAGATGTAAATGTATTCCATTAAAAATACAGGAATGTTTGCTAGGGAAGGTCAGCATACAATTTTCTGGCTGGACCACAAATGAAATCACATTGTGATTAATGATCTCTATAAAAATGAATTGGTCAAGTTTATATATCCAAGACCTCATATAAGGACATGGAGGAATAAGGGTCAGAGAAATATGAAGGAAATGTGAGTTAATTTAATGAGGTGCCATTTTACAGATGCCGTATTAACCTACATTAGATGTACTGAAAATCACCTACCACTTCCGCCCTGTGTAATTAATCCTTCATCTTCAAAGATGTCAAAACTCTCCTGGCGAGGCTGGGTTGTTTCTGACTTTAACATCTCCAGGGGCATTCGCAAGACAGTGAGATTATACTGAAGTGAGTGGGACAAGTCATAGCTGTAACTGAGAACATAACTGAAACTTAATATGAATTAGAAAAGCAAAACATGTTTCAGTCTTGGCTCCTAAATGGAATTAAAAACTGTGAACCACATTAGCACCTGTTCAATTACTTGGAAATAAAGCTATTCAAATAAACATTGTAAAATACAGTAAATCATGAATATAATTAGAAACTTAAAAATCACTGCATCCTCAAAAAATTAAAATAGAAATTACTACACAATCCAGTAATTCTAGTTCTGGGTATTTACCCAATGAAAACAAAAACACTAATTTGAAAAGATATATGTACCCCTATGTTTATTGCAGCATTATCTACAGTAGCCAAGATACACATATGGAAACAACCTAAGTGTCCACTGATAGATGAATGGATAAAGAAGATTAATATATCTATACAAGGGAAGATTACTCAGCCATTAAAAAATGAGCTCTTAGTATTGCATGTGGTGCATAAATAATGAATCTTGAACACTGAAAATTAAGTAAATTAATTAATTAATTTGGGGGAAAAAATGAGCTCTTGCCATTTGCAACAACACAGACGAACCTAGAGGGCATTATACTAAGTGGTATAAATCAGACAAAGACAAATACTGTATCGTTTCACTTATATGTGTAATCTAAAAACCAAATCAAACAAGAAAACCAGAAACAGACTCACAGAAAACTGATGGTTGCCAGAGAGGCGGGGTGGTCGGATGGGCAAAAGAGGTGAAAGAGATTAAGAGGTACAAACTTTTGGTTATAAAACAAGTAAGTCACCGGGATGAAAAGTACAGCAGAGGGAATATAGTCAATAATATCATAATAATGTAGTATGATGACAGATGACTATACTTACCATTGTGAGCACTGAGAACTACATAGAATTGTCAATTCACTATGTTGTATATCTGACACTAGATATTTTATGTCTACTATGCTTCAGTTAAAAAAATTATTGCATGACTTAGTCATTTGCACAATTAGAAATATATAATACAATGCAAATGATCAACATTCACTGACTTGCAATGTGCATTTTTTGCTTCCCAGTGAAATCACTCTAACTTCACAGTCTTGTGCAAGTCTTCGCAGTCTTGTGATATATTTGCTCATATGCATCTGAATGGAGTTCCATAGATGTTACAATATCTACAATATCCACTCTAGTTTATGTATGAACAAAAATAATTCTATTAATTATTAGTGGTAGTACTATAACCAACTTCATAATAAAACAGGAATAAGCAAATAACATAAGCCATTATGATAAAACATGTTTTAGGAGAGTAACAGCCATCCAAAAAGATGTAACAGTCTTTGAAATATAATTTTGGCCTTTCAGCCAAAAAAAAAAAACCCCATTTTACAATCTTGATTTCACATTATTAATAATTTTTAAAATATCTCTAGCTATACATTTTAGCACAGAATTTCAGAAGGTATCTAGAATTCTTTAGATTTGCCTGGAGACTCACATACTATTTCAATTATTAGTTCTTCTTTAATTTGCTCATCTAATTTGATTGAAATTGATTTGTTTCATCCGTGAAACTCAATTTTACCATATTTGCTAGATGGAGCCATTAATTTTACTAGCATCCAATCTCAGGGATAAAAGTTGTATTAAGATGTTGATTTTTTAATCACATTTATAATAGCATCAAAAAAAAATATGTAGGAATAAATTTAACCAAGGAGGAGAAAGATCTTACACTGAAAATTATAAGATACTGATGAAATAAACTGAAGAAACAAATAAATGGAAAGATACTTCATGTACATAGAGAATTAATATTGTTTAAATGTCCATACTATCCAAAGCCATCCATATAGATGCCTATAAAAATTCCAATGACATCTTTCACAGAAATAGAAAAAACAATCCTAAACTTTGTATGGATCCACAAAAGACCACTAATAGCCAAAGCAATCTTAAGAAAGAACAAAGATGGAGGCATCGCACTTTCAGATTCAAAGCTTTTAACAAAGCTACAGCATTCAAAGTAGCATGGCATAAAAACAGACACATAGATCAGTGGAACAGAACTGAAAGCCTGGAAATAATAAACCAATGCATACAGAGTCAACTATTGACAAGGAAGCCAAGAAGACACATGGGGAAAGGATAATCTCTTCAATAAATAGTGCTAGGGAAACTGGATACCCATATGCAAAGAATGAATTGGACCCTTGTCTTACACCATTCACAAAAATTAACTCAAGATGGATTAAGACTTAAATATAAAATTAAGACTTAAAAAAACTATAAAACTATTAGAAGAAGACAAAGGAGAAAAGCTCTTTGACATTGGTTTTAGTGAAGATTTTGTGGATATGACACCAAAAACACAAGCAACAAAAGCAAAAATAAACAAGTGGGACAACAGCAAACTAAAAAGCTTCTGCAAAGAAAAAAAAATCAACAAAATAAAAAAGAAACCTATGTAATGGGAGAAAATATTTACAAACCATCTATCTGATAGGGGGTTAATATCCAAAATACATAAGGAATTCATAAAACTCAAGAGCAAAACAAAACAAACAACCCCCACCAAAAAAAGAATCCAATTAAAAATGGGCAAAGGACCCGAATAAACATTTTTTCCAAAGAAAATGGCCAACAGATACATGAAAAAATGTTCAACATCCCATTATGGAAATGCAAAATAAATCCACAATGAGACAACAATTCATACTTCCTATGATGGCTATTATCAAAAAGACATGAAACAACTCTTGGGTAAGCTATGGAGAAAAAGGAACCCTGATGCACTGTTGGTGGGAATTAAAATTGGTGCAGGCACTATAGAAAAGAGTATGGAGGTTCCTAAAAATTTAAAAATACAACTACCATATGATCCAGCAATCCTACTTCTGAGTATATGGCCAAAGAAATGAAAACACCATCTTGAAGAGATATCTGTAGGCCCACGTTGACTCCAAGCATAATTCACAATAGCCAAGACAGAAACATCCTAAGAGTCCAGCAATGGATGAATGGATATAGGATATTACTCAACCATAAAAAAAAAAAAAGGAAATCCTGCTATTTGGAACAACATGGATGGAATTTGAGGGTAGTATGCTAAGTGAAATAAGTCTGATTATTTCCATATGTTCTTCACTTCTATGCAGAACCTAAAAAAGGCAAACTCATAGAAATATAAAGTAGAATGGTAGTTGCCAGGGGCTAGGGCATGGGAAAAGGGTAGGGTGGGAAAAATGGGGAGATGTTGGTTGCATGGTACAAGCTCCCAGTTTAAGTTAAATAAGATCTGGGGATCTAATGCATAGCATGGTAACTGTAATTAACATTAATGAATTGTAACTTGAAATCTGTTAAGAGTACATCTTGAATGTTTTTACCACACACAGACTCATAATTATATGAGAGGATGGAGGTGTTGACTAACCTTACTGTGGTAATCATGTCACAATACATACGTGTATCTAATCACCACACTATACACCTTAAACTTATAGATGTTCTATGTCAGTAATATCTGAACAGGTGGTGGGGGGGGAAGGATGCTGATTTTTAACTTTTAAAAATCAATTTTTCCTAGTTAGAGTAATTACTTTACTCCAGCCTATTCTTAAGAATGTAGTATATCCTTTTTAAGGCTTACTTATGGACATAAAAACCATAACTGACGTACTTTTACTTATGGGATGACTTGATCCCAGAGCTTAGTGTGGGGAGTCAAACAAAGTTGAATTCGTGGAGAAAACCATTTCTAAGGATACCACCAAGTTTCAGTGACAACTTGAAGATGGTATAAACATAAAATTACGCGATAAAGACAGAAAAGCAGATGACTGCAATAACACAATGGAAATTCACAATCAGTAAACATCTGTGGACGTGAAAATTCTTTCTTTAGGAACCCTACACTAAACTACTGTTAAAATAATGAACTTCCTTCAGTTTTACAACAATGAAGACATAACCCATTCTATATAGTAAACTTGTTTTTATTTCACAGATAAATAAGTGGTTAACTATACGAACAATATAAAAATAAAGGTAAATAATGCAAAGTATCCCATCAGTGCATAACACCATAGCCACAACACTCTTAGGCTTGTTTGGTTCTTGGGACTCAAGTCCTTTTTGGAGCATGCTATTTTGTGTTCTCAGTTTTTAGTTTGGATATTACGGCTGACAGAATTTTCCACTTAGCGCAATAACTACGTCTCCTAGGCCTATATATTGGTCACACTGGTGGTGGTATAATGCTCTATCATAATGTGCTGTTAGAATTTACTTGCCCATCATTCAGTTACTGCTATTTGAGTTGTCCCTGCATTGACTAGTTTGTGGTTTTGGGACGATCATAAATAGTAAAGCTATAAATGTCTCTTTATAAGAAAGAATTAATATGTTCTTTCCTAATTTATTTTCTTAGGATATGTTTTCATAAATACCTATGGCAAATTCTTCTTCAGGAAAACTATTAATTTAAAAGACCATTAGCAGCATGTTGGTATTGCAACAATTCTTCCTTTTATGAATTTATTTTTACCTAATTTTGCTAGATTGTTAACTAAAACAATCTGTGACACTGTTACGACTCTATTAGAAACTGAATGCAAATTTCATTTTTCTAACTAAAAATTGCAAAAAAAGAATATTTCATTAAAAACTCCACCTAAAACAAAGATGATTTTTATAGTGAGAATAATTCCCCTGCAATTGGTCCATTCAATATTCAAACATTAGATTTTTCAGAGGATGAAATACCTTTATGCTTTTAGATGAAATTACTTGGCCAATAGAAAAAAAAAAATAGAGGAAGTACCAGTGTGTCCTCTGATTCTGTTTTTCCACCCTGGAAAATAATAAAAATATTTAAGTGACTGACAGGAGAAAAACTAAGTTCAAACTTACCTAAAGTAAAAATTGCTAGATAGGTCCACATTTTGAAATATTCGTAGATACCTAAACAAAAAACAAAAAGCATATTACATTCACACAATACTATTACTTTTTCATAGCTTCACATATACATTTATATTTGTAAATGCTCTCATTAACACTGAGGAATTCGGGGGTACCTGACTGGCTCAGGTGGTAGAGAATGCAACTCATGATCTCGGGGTTGTGAGTTCAAGCCCCATGTTTGGTATAAAGATTACTTAAAAATAAAATATTAAAGGAGCCAGGTGGTGGGTATTAAGGAGGGCATGTATTGCATGGAGCACTGGGTGTGGTGCAAAAACGATGAATACTGTTACGCTGAAAAGAAATTATATATATATATATATATATATATATATATATATATATATATATATGAAATAAATGTCATATCCCTTGCCTTGGAAAAAAAATAAATAAAACAAAATATTTTTAAAAACCTGAGGAATTCAGAACTGCAGAACAGATTGCTTCTGAAGCAATTTCTAAGTCTGTTGATTGTCCCTTGAGAGTCCCTTAACTTTATAGTTTGACCATTTCCTCACCATTGATTATGGCAGAGAGGAAAAGTCACGCACTTACCTGTGTGGGGAACTTAGACTTGGACAAGACAAGTAAACACTGTTCTTGTTTTTACGATTATATGCTTTGTAAAAGCTGTGAGGTTGGAGAGAGGACGGTAGCAAAAACAAGCAAAAATGTTTGCAAAAACCATAATTTGAAGTTGTAAAGTTTTGTAACTTTAAAAAGAAGTACAGAATAAAGTATGTGCATATCTACTTCACAGGATTAATAAATTTTAACTTTTTTCACATTTTCTCAACTTTTTAAAGACTTGATCACAAATGGGTGTTGAATTTGTCAAACATATTTTCTACAACTATTAAGATGATCATAATTTTTCCCAACAATATTTTAGTATAGTGAACTGCTCTACCAAAATTTTCTAGTGTTGATACAACCCAGTGTTGCAAGGATAACTTCTACTTGTCATTACATATGAAATGTTCACTAGTACTGTATTTTATTTCCTAATATTTTACTAAATCTTTCTTTAAGTTTATTTTTTTAGTGATCTCTACACCCAGCGTGGGGCTCAAACTCATGACCCGGAGATCAAGAGTCACACACTCCTCTAACTGAACAAGCCGGACACCACCAGATCTTTTTACTTAAGTGAATTATTGAATTATGTAGTTTTATATGTTAAAAGTTTTACGTATCTAATAATAGTAATTCAGTCTACCTATAACAAGCTGATAATATAATTGTATCTTATTCTTGATAATGTCTATTGCTACACAGTACTAATACTAAAATAATTTCACTCTCTCAAGAAAGTCAAGTCACTATATAGAACAACATAATTTGTTTTACTATTCCTGGCTACAGAATCATAAAGATGAGGCTTATAAATAATATAAACCTCTTCAACTTTTTCCCATCCCTTGGATTCGTATGTGCTAGTGTGATTCACTGTTTTAAAAAAGAATTATCACTGAAGTATAGTTGACAAAAAATGTTGTTTTAGTTTCAGGTATACAACACGGTGATTTGACAATTCCGTACATTATTCAATGTTCACCATAATAAGTATACTTACCATCTGTTGTAATATAGCATTATTATAATATTATTGACTATTTTCCCTATGCTGTACTTTTCATCTTCATGACTTATTTATTTTGGAAGTGGAAGTTTGTACTTCTTAATCCCCTTCACCTATTTCACCCATTCCCCACCACCTCCCCTCTGGCAACCACCAGTTTGTTCTCTATATTCATGAGTCTGTTTCTGTTTTTTGGTTTGTTTTTTATTTGTATCATTTTTCAGATTCCACATATAAATGAAATCGTATGGTGTTTGTCCTTCTCTGATTTATTTCAATTAGCGTAACACCGTCTAGGTCCATCCACGTTGTCATGAATTGCAAGAGGTCTTTCTCTTTATGGCTGAGTAATACCCCATGAGTGTGTGTGTGTGTGTGTGTGTGTGTGTGTGTGTGTGTCTACCACATTTTCTTTACCCATTCACTTTTACCGATGGATACTTGGGCTGCTTCCACATTTGGCTATTAAGATAATGCTTCAATAAACACTGGGGGGTACACATACCTTTTCAAATCAGTTTTTCTTTTCTTTGGGGAGTACCTAATTCAATTTTAGTGAATATACTATGTCTGCCTGTAAGCTATGTGGGATATAATTTTTTTCAGTTAGTGCAAGACAGAAGGACCACCTTATCCATTAAATTCTTACTTTCATCTGACACAGATTATTTTTTAACAACCCATTTCCAAATATCATCAAAGACAGTATACCAGAATCCAAAATATACTGTCTCAGAGGGTCTTAAGCAAGAGAGCCACACTACCTTTAAATTTTGGTTTGTATATCTGGAACAACACTATAAAAGTATAGAGTGTAATTAAAATGTAAATTTAAAAACTAAATGGGGGTACCTGGGTGGCTCAATTAACATCCAACTCTTGATTTTGGCTCAGGTCATGACCTCAGGGTCATGAGACTGAGCCCCATGTTGGGCTCCACACTGGGGATTGAACCTGCTTGAGATTTTCTCTTCCTCTCCCTTTGCCCCTCCCCCACTCTCTCTCTCTTAAAAAAAAAAAAAATTTTAAAGAAAAAAACTAATAAGCATGCCTAACTTTGTTCCTTTTTAACCTTTATGTTTATAATAAATATATTTATATAGTAAAATAAATCAATTCTACTCTTTTCTCTATCAACATATTAATAAACTTTCCCACATTCTCAAGGCACCAATAATTTTCCTCCAAAACTTAAATCTACAGAAAAATTGGAAGGAAAAAAAAAGTACAATACCATTCTATCTTTCGTCTGAATTCACTGTTAAATCTCTCTCCTAAACACACACATATACATTCTCTCTCTTTAAATGCACAAGTTACATTTTATTCTAAACCATTTTTAGTAAGTAGCAGACATGATGACTCTTTACTCATAAACATGAAAAAATCTTGGGGGGCAGCTGGGTGGTTCAGTGGGTTAAGCCTCTGCCTTCGGCTCAGGTCATGATCCCAGGGTCCTGGGATGGAGCCCCACATTGGGCTCTCTACTCAGCAGGGAGCCTGCTTCCCCCTCTCTCTCTGCCTGCCTCACTGCCTACTTGTGATCTCTGTCTTTGTCAAATAAATAAATACAACCTTTAAAAAATATATGAAAAAAACAAAATCTCCTAAATAAGAGTATCATTTTTATACTTAAAATTTAATATTGATTCAATATCACCTGGTATATTATCTATATACAAAAGGCCCCAATAAAGTCCTTTACAGCTATGTGTGTGGGTGTGCAAACACGCCTGTATAAGCACGCATACATTTTAATCCAGGATCCAACAGATAGATATTCATGCGTTGCATTTTGTTGTCATGCCTGTTCTAAAATCCAGAACTGACCTCTGGCTTTTTCCGTCTTCGATGACACTGACATTTTTAAAGAGCTCAGGCCAGCCGCCTTACAGAATGCCCCATAAGGATGGATTTGTCTGATTATTTCCTCATGCTTAGATTTAAATGTTTTTAGTAAAGTATTGTCAGAGGGGAGGGTGGGTGAAATGGGTGAAGGGGATTAGGAGGTACAAACTCCCAGTGATAAAATAAGTCACAGGCATGAACAGTACAGCTCAGGGAATACAGTTAATAATATTATAATGATATCGTATGGTGACAGATGGTAACCACACTCACTGTGGTAAGCACAGCAGAAGAAAACAAAAATATTTGTATTTTTAGCAAGAAAACTACACAGGTAATTTGTGTCTTTCCCACTGCTTCATACTGGTAGGTAAATAATGTCAGTTTTGTCTCATTATTGGTGATGATAAGTTCGAACATTTGGGTAATTACGTTTGCCATTTTTTTCCTCTTCGTAAACAAAGTGATTCATGGAGTATATGTTGAGACCGAGTGAATATTCTGCTCCTCAATGATAACATCTCACGTAATGGCTTTAGCAGCTTTTGTTGATTTTCACCTAAATCACCTGTGATAATAAAGGTTTATAATAGACCTTGAACAAAATTATAGGATTCGGAGCTAGTATTTTGCATTTTTAACATGATATCTATAATCTTTTGAGTATATTTTGTCTTCTAATTGGTCTGCCACATTAAAAAAGAAAAAAAAGTGGTAAACAGTAGTTACCACCACTACATACCGGGCTTCATCAGGATGAGTAATTCGTACAGAATCATTAGGTATATAGATCATATTTGTATCTTCAATCTTATATATCGCATGACCGCCAATATCTGCCATCTTCCTCCTTTTAGTTATTAACACAATATAATAGCCTTCTAAAAACCTAACAAAACCTACACAAAAAGAGAGACAAAGATAATGTTTCCTACACTTAGTAATGCTTTTAGATATGTATTCAGAAGGTAAAAGATTTTTGACACATTTCCTACTTTATTTCTATGATTTATAGCTGTACAAATTTTCAGTCATATTATAATTAATCTCTAGAAATATCTGTACTGACATTTATCTCACTTAAAAAATACTGTTCTAAACAATTTTGTTTCATTCATTCTTTTATAGTTGGTCTCATTCCAAATAGAATTGAGGTGCTGTAAGCAAAAATATACACAAGATTAAGGGGAGTTGTAATTTAATAGGTATAGAGTTTCATTTCACAAGATAAATAGTCCTAGAGATCTGTTGCACAAGTCACATATAGTTAACACTACTGTACTATATACTTAAAAATGGCTAAGACTATAATGTATATGTAAAATAAGTCAACATATATACTAGCAAGAAGTATATAAAAACAAACAGAATGTGAATTGTGTAAGACTGATGAATCACAAACCTGTACCCCTGAAAAAAAAATACATTATATGTTAATAAAAAAACAAATAAACAAACAGAAAACCTAGTAAGTTCTCGGGAACTTACAGAACTATGCTAACATGTACTGTGAACCTTGATGGAGGATAAAAATTAAGCACCTCCCTAGATTCATTTGATCACAGAACCTCATCCTCTTTTTTTTTTAAGATTTTATTTATTTATTTGACAGACAGAGATCACAAGTAGGCAGAGAGGCAGGCAGAGAGAGAGGGGGAAGCAGGATCCCTGCTGAGCAGAGAGCCCGATGCGGTGCTCGATCCCAGGACCCCAGGATCATGACCTAAGCCGAAGGCAGAGGCATTAACCCACTGAGCCACCCAGGTGCCCCTCATCCTCTTTTTTAAAAAAGAAATAATTAACCAATGGATAAATGTTCCGAGAAACATACTTTGGGATATATTGCTTAAAAGGAAGAACAAACAACACAAACTCCTGATTACTAGTGGCAAAACCCAACTTGAGACAGCTTTTAAAAAAAGAAATTTACATTAAGTATACTGAGGGGATCCATGACACCAAAGGGCAACAATAGGATTGGGCCTCAGAAAAACACTAGTCAAGACGCATCTCTGCACATGTGCTCCATTCTTGTCTCTCTCCATAGACTAGCCTCCCCCACAGACTAGCCTCCTCCTCTTCTCTGGGTGATGTGTTGAGAAACACAGCTGCTAATAGCTCTAGACTTTATATCCAAAAGCTTCACTGGGAAAAAAACTTTTTTTTATCAAGTCCAATTCCAGAATTCCTAGGGAAGAACTTGGACTGGCCTACCTTGGGTTGTGGGCCTAGCCTTAGACTAATCAATGGTTGACAAGCTATAGAATCATACTGCACTGAAAGCCTTTTATATAATAACTAGGTGACTTAGATGGGGCAAGGAGAGGTGGTGCCAGATCCCACAAAAGTGGAGGGTTTTAGCAACCTATATATCCAGTAAATTGCATATCCTTCATGCAATCTTCCACAAGTATCATTTGTGATAGTTAAGCCTTTTATGAATGTTGGAGTGTTATAAAGTTATATTTTATGTCAAATCATTGGAGTACACATGTTATACATTGGTGGGTAAAGAAAGACCGTATGTGTTATGTTCAGAAGCACTAAGTTCTCTGCAACATGCCAATTACTCTACAGTCTTGGTTAACAGATTTCTGGCTCCCAGAACTTTGGCTTTGGGAGTAAAAACTAACTCCCTTTGGGGAAGAGGGTCATTTCCAAAATGTCAACATGAGGGCACCTTGGTGGCTTAATGGGTTAAAGCCTCTGCCTTTGGCTCAGGTCATGATCCTAGGGTCCTGGGATCGAGCTCCGCATCGGGCTCCCTGTTCAGTGGGGAGCCTGCTTCCCCGCCCCCACGCTCTCTCTCTCTCTGCCTGCCTCTCTGCCTACTTGTGATCTCTGACTATAAAATAAATAAATAAAATCTTTAAAAAAAAAAAGTCACCATGAGGAGCCCAGTAGACCCTCTCTCCAGTGAAACTAATATAACTGGTAAAATTTATAAAAATAAAACAAAACTTTGAAAGTTTCTGGAAACTATCTTAATAGCATATAGCAAATGGAGAAATATTTATTCAAGAAAATCTACTGAGCCTTGGTAACAACAGCAAGTGTGTGGTATCCGAATCATAACCTGCTTCTCTTTGACACCCCACTCCCAGTCCCATGTGACAGAATATCTACTCCTGGCAGGAGTACCCAAGAAGATAGTGCTTTCCCTTCTCTCCCCACTTCTCATTATAAGGCCACAGTTTCTGCTCAGAAGATGCAGGCCACTAGAATATCTCATCTAGTTCAGCTCTGTGATACTGGAACACTATTCCCAAGCAAGCTGCACTGAGATCAGGGGCTTCCTTCTTCTCCCCAGCTCCTACTTGTAAAGTGGTGGTTCTACTCCAGCATAACTGGTCGAGAATACTGGGTCTGCATTGACCTCACCTGCGCTCACTCATAGGATGAGTCAGATACAATCATATAGCTGACTTCCTACCAGAAACAATGGAGGACACAAGGCTGTGGGATAACATATTCAAAGCACTGAAAGAAAAAAAAAAACCTGTCAACCAAGAATCTTATATCTAGCATGACTATCTTTCAAAACTAACTCTCTCATGTGCACATGTACTCTCTTAGAATGTTACATCCTATAAAGTCTGTGCCAGGATCTTGATGTTATGAACTTTTGCTCTAGAAGTGACAAATGCCCACTGTCTGTGTCTTGTAATTCTCAGCTGACCAAAAAAAAAAAGGAAATTAGTAATTGACTATATTAACATAAATGAGCTAAAACATATAAGAGAAAGATGCCTCAAGGATTTTATGAGCCAGACTGAGGAAAGATGCCGTTAAAATAGTGAAAAATACTTGCATTTTAGAGATACACAAAGCTTTCAACAAAGTGTTCATTTACTCCTTTCTTTGCCTTAGAGACTAGCAAAAAAATTCCCTGATTAAAGATAGAGGACATAGGAATAGGGAGTAAAAAAGCTGATAACAATCTCATTTAAAGCAAGTTAGAAAGAAGCTACCCTTTTAGAAGTATAAAACTTTTAAAAGTAAAGCCCTTGGAAGCAGCATAAAAACTTCCATGTCTCATCATGGAATAATAAATATTTCCAAAATGAATGAATTTTCCTTTTATTCTTGGTATACTTATTTCTTTTTTAATGATCTTTTTATATGAATTTTTATTACATATATTTTCACACCATAAAGGTACACGGATTAAGAAGTGACCCTGCATGTACCCACTACCTAGTTGTTGTTTTTTTTTAATTACTTTTCAGTGTACTAGAATTCTTCTAGTACCACACCCAGTGCTCCATGCAATACGTGCCCTCCACCATACCCACCACCAGGCTGGCCCAACTTCCCACCCCCCGCACCTTCACAACCCTCAGATTGTTTTTCAGAGTCCATAGTCTCCCATGGTTCATCTCCCCCTCCAATTTCCCCCAACTCCCTTCTCCTCTCCATCTCCCCATGTCCTCCATGATATTTGTTATGCTCCACAAATAAGTGAAACCATATGATAATTGACTCTCTCTGCTTGACTTATTTCATTCAGCATAATCTCTTCCAGTCCCGTCCATGTTGATACAATATACTTATTTCTTACACAAAAAAAATCTCTGCAGTTATTTCTCAACCTACATTCCAACTGAATTTTAATTTTATGTTTTTAGCTCAAGACTACTTATACCATTCTACTTTTCTCTTCATAATTTGAAACCAGGAAAGAAAATATATTGCACAAAAGAGACTCTTCCACCAGCACAAATGCCTACAACTTATTATAAGTGAAATTATTTTCTTCTTCCTTTTATGACCAATGGGAATTGTCGCTCCCTTTTTTAAAAGGTTCCTATCCAAGCTAGCCAATAATTAAAAGACTTTAGTAGGGCACAGACAACTTCAGGAGTCAGCCCATTCATCACTTTAACACAACTGAATGAGAACAAGTTTTTTCATCTTCATTCTGTGAACTTCTGACCCCAGACCAATTTCACTGAGTACTTCTAAGAAGCCAAGATGACAGTCATCATGCAAAAATGATTTCTCTCTCTCCAAGTAGAGAAGGCTGTTTCATCTGAAATGGACACCAAGCAAAGTATATAAAAAAGGACAGTGTAAGAGGTTGTAGTGGGAGTGCTGGTGGCTGGAGAGGATCCCACCAGCCCACCAACAGTGAAGAATGCAATATCCCTATTTCAGAGGTCACCATGCCAGCTAGTCATTATCTTAAAAGCCTCAGGAAGAATAGCACTTTGGCAGAGAAACATGAAAAACCTCCACAAGGTGCATAGGACCTTTGCACAACAGAGCTCTCTAGAACCAAAGTGACACTCTAACACCACACCTACAGCTCCCTCACTAGCTTGAGGCTCACAGTCTGTTTTTGTTGTCTTCATTATTATCTTGGATCTGCAGTCCATTTCTAAGGGTTGTGCTTTAAATAATAATGGAGTCCATCACTTAGTCTGCTACAATGATACTTATTCTACCCCCCCCCCCGCCCTGCAACATACTAGCAACTGAAAAGACTATCTTCGGACAGGTAACATAAGCAGAAAAGGCCATAAACCTGAAGCTATGTACCAAAAGGGGCTGGGATGGTTACAGAGCTAAGTCTAGTGGACTACAGGTAACCAGGGGCATCTGAGTGGCTCAGTCAGTTGAGCATCCAACCCTTGATTTCAGCTCAGGTCATGATCTTAGGGTTGTAAGATTGAGCCCCACATAGGGACTCTCTCTCTCTCTCTCCCTCTGCCCCAAGACCCCCTTCTGCCCCTAAAAAAAAAAAAAAAGGAAAAAAGAAAAATACTACAGGTAACCATCCACTGACTCCATCCATGTACCCCAAGACCAGATAAAACAAGTTTGGGAGGGATGCTCATGATCCTATTCAGTAGTTTCCCAAATCTCCTGCTGGCCATCAAATAACAATGGAGCAGGTCAGAAATGTACGAGGTAGACAAATTTCCCATGTCTAGGGCCCAGCAATGATAGCGATGCTCCATAAGCTTTTCATGGGTAATAAACCCATGAAAAGACAATAAATAAACTGGAACTAAGAAGACAGAAACTTTAGAGCAATTCGAGATTGTCACAACATCCAAGTGCATGACCAATGAACTTGCCTTGAATAGGCATAGACTAGTCTGGGTATTACTGAACTTGTAATTGTAACATGTGATGTGTCACATGAGGCCAAGCTTCAGACTAGTTATGTACAGCAGGATCATGTGTTGGTCCGTGACACAATGGTGGAAAAAATATGGTCTATTACTACAGATGAGTAAGACTCACTACTCTCGATTCTCACCAATGGTGAACTAAATGAAGCATGACAGCAATCTAAAAACATTCCAACAAAATACTATTCACAAATCAAGCACCTGAAAAAACTTAACTGAGAAAGTATTTGGCCATAGGATAGAAGACAACCAACCATTCTAGTCATTTCTCAACCACATTATTCTGACAACAAGACTACATTTTTCAAAAATAGGCATTTTGCATTTTGCTACTAGGTAACCCTCATTATTTCTAAGACAGTACTTACTAGACAAATCATAGACTTTCATTAACTCCCTATTTACTCTTCACTTATTCTAAGCTTTATTTACAGGGTTGAACAAGAATTCATAAAATACATTTCCATAAAAATAATAAATCCTTACTTAGTACGTTATTGTGTCACTTTACTGGTAGGTCAGTCTTTCAGTGACTTCATTATCCAAGGACAGTCTCAATCCTAAGAGGCCTCTAACCATAAGAGAAACAGCTACCACACAGCTAAGAATGTCAGAGAAATGTCAGTGAATGTCAGAGAAATAAGACACCTTCAGCTCTCACCCAAAGTTTACTAATACTTGTGTATACAATGAATGACTGGTTACAAACCAAATTATCTATTGATACAAATCAAGCTTCTGGTTTTACAAGTTTAGTTATCCATAGATTTTAAATGAGGCAGAGACTACTGCTAGAAGCAACTATGCCAAGAACCATGAAGGATGACTAAAGAACCATACAAACAAAACAGGACCACGGTCTAGAGGCCATTTAATGTAAAGGCAAACTGCCCAGTACAACTCCAGAATACCCAAGGGCAGTTATTTTTAAACAGTTCAATAACTGATCTTCACTTCATTACTCTTAATCACTAAGGAAAAAACCCCTGGCTAATGAGGAATTCAATACGGCATACACCTTGGGAAATTTCCACTTAAAGAAGTTATCATAAAGTATCAGCGTTTTTTAAAGATTTTATTTATTGATTTGTCAGAGAGAGAAAGAAAGAGAGCACAAGCAGGGGGAACAGCAGGCAGAGCAGGCAGAAGGAGAGCAGGCTCTCTGCTTAGCATGGAGCCCCATGCGGGACTCGATCCCAGGACTCTGGGATCATGACCTGAGCTGAAGGCAGAGGCTTAACTGACTGAGCCACCCAGGCATCCCCAGTATCAGCATTTAAAGAAATAACTTTAACATAATAAGTAAGTAATAGTGAAATTAAACCTACTGTATTTAAGACACATTGTATTTCCAGTTTTTTTTTAATTTAAAATATATGCAACACTTAAAGTGGAACTTAACACTTACAGAATTTATGGAATTTGAACACATGAACTCACTTGACATCCATTTACAAGCACACATCTGTTGAATATGTAACTTCAACTACTTGTCAAGACTAAGCAGAAAGTGTAGAAAAGGGGCCAGTCCTAAGAGGAAACTAAACCCACCTACCATTCTTGACCTTCCCTAGACACAAAACAGACCTGAAGGGATCACATATGAAGAGCTGTGAGAACGCATTGAGAAAAATTTCAAATATGGCAGAACGTAACCAAAGATTTAACAAATACAGAGTCACAGAATAGAAAGTGCAAATCAGAAAAATGCAAGAATTTGAAACTATATAGCATAGTTGAGTCCATACTAATTTTGTTAACATCTATAGCTACCAATCAGTCAACATTGCATGCAGTCTAGCAGATTTTAAAAAATACAAAGATAATGTTGTTAAATGCTAAAAAAACAAAATAAAACAAAACTCGGACTCAAAATCAGGCTCTGGCAACAGAGAAGCAGAGACAGAACTGCCCTCTGCTTGACTGCCAAGGCCCCATGTGATCTGGCCTCACCCAACTCCATGCCAACATTCCAGGACTCAAGGACGTCTTCACGCCTATGCCTCTGCCATCAACCCTACTGGGGTTCTCTCACCTCTTCCCCACATCCATCCAAATCCTACTCCTCTTTCAGATCCAGTTGGGAGTCTCATATTGCCCAGGACAAAATGGGCACTAGACACTCCTGGTCCAAGTCATCTACCTCTTACATAATCTCCACTCCCATTTAATTTTCACTACACAGCTTGGCTCTTAACCATCATCTTGGAGTTACCTCGTGTATATTCGTTTTTGTCCCTCATCCAAGTGTTGTCAGCCTAAGACTCCCAGGAACAGATCCACAGTACAGAAAAGACAGGGGTATTGACTCACCACAAAGAAAGACAGTGTCCACACCAGAACTGTAGGACATCTCACTGCTGTCCCAAAGCTAGACAGCAGAATCCTTAAAAGCCAAAACCACGTTTGACTTTGGTTGTGAATAAATGAAGTAAATGCATCATTATCAGATTTGGGGGAAGCAAGGAATTTAAGTAAAATTCAAATGGAGAGGTTCAAACGAAAGCAGAACTGTATCTAAAATGATCAACATCAAGTCTGGACTGTGAAGCAGATGTTCATAGTCTCAGCCAATTTTTTACTTTTTCATTCCTCACCAAGCTAGACAACAGACTTCTTAAAGGCCAAAACCACTTTTATACTTATTCATATCCTATATGAAACCAAGCAGCACATACCAGATGCTATATAAAGGCTATTTGAGGGTACCTGGGTGGCTCAGTGGGTTAAAGCGTCTGCCTTCGGCTCAGGTCATGATCCCAGGGTCCTGGGATCGAGTCCCGCATCGGGCTCTCTGCTCAGCAGGGAGCCTGCTTCCTCCTCTCTCTGCCTGCCTCTCTGCCTACCTGTGATCTCTGTCTGTCAAATAAATAAATAAAATCTTCAAAAAAAAAAGGCTATTTGACATCTGACTGATGGATAATGAAATTTTAAACAACCAAAGGCACAGATGATGGGTTATAATTATAAAACCACATAAAGCAGTCTTTTAGTAGTCTATACAGGAAAAATAAAAAAGAGGTAGTAAGAAGGAGGTACATTTCTTACCTACAACACCAAATGCTGAAACAGCTCGAAATAACCCGGAGGAGCTTTTCTGTCCCATCTTTGTTCTATTTCCTAGATCCAAGCGGCCAAGAAGTTCTCTTACTTCTTGTTGAGTATATACGTGCTAAAAATAAGCAAATTTAATTTGTAAGATTGTGCTTATTCTTTAGATAATTTATTGCCTATAAGAATCACTAGCTATTTCACAGAGAAGTACATAATAGTGCACACAACTAAGCTGTAATGTTAAAAGCCAATAAATTCTTTAATATTAGCTAATTGGGTGGTTACTGGATCACATGTCGCTATACCAAAAAATTTTGTCAAAACTTCACCTTCTGGGGCACCTGGGTGGAGCAGTCTGTTAGGTGTCCAATTCTTGGTTTTGGCTCAGGTCATGATCTTACAAAGGTCATGGGATCGAGCCCTGTGTCGGGTTCTGTGCTTAGTGCAGAATCTGCTTTACATTCTTTCTTCCTCCCCTTTAGTCCCTCCCCGCTTGCTCACACTCTCTCTCGCTCTCCCACAAAGAAATAAATAAAATTCTTAAAAAAAAAAACCCACAAAACTTGTTTTCTGAACCATACATTAAAGATCATAGGCAAATTTCAATAAATCCGTGAACTACTTAGAGCTGTGTGCAAAATTTTGAATGTGCATACACATAGGTATTTTTATGAGGCCCACAGATTCTCAGATTCTCAAAGAAATCTCTGATCAACTGTTCCCATCCCCAAGTAAAACCAAGAATCAATACATTATATTAATAAAAACTCCAATAGGGGGAGAATGAAGAACAATCCTCAAGAGGGCTAGAAATCACAATATACAATTTATCCAAAATTATTATAACATAGAAAATAGTTTTGCAAAGAACTTAGTGAAAATGGGTTGCAAACTGTAGCTACCCACGTATTTGAGAAACCAGCAATCAGCACGGATTCAAGATACTCACAGACAGACGGTAAGTCAGGTTCTCTCACTGGGAAGAGTTAAGATTGTTCAATACCATCATGCTATATTTCACTTTTGACTAACAGTCTCATGTTTTTGTGTTACCTGAATTAAGTCTATATTCCTGCTCTGGCTAATACAACAACTGGATAAGAACAGCCTCACATTTCTCTCATGCACAGTAAGTCACCAGAAGATCACCCGGAGGTGATTTTTAGCAGCATAATAAAAAGCCTGCAGCACAAAAGTCCACCCTGACTTCAAGTAGCTTCATATTAAAGCACAGTAATAAATAATCTCTTCAGTACATGCAATACTGCGTTAGATTAAATCCTGAAAATACCACTTCTTCAAGAAAATATATTCATTATCTCATCCAAAGAGTTTGCTTTGTAAAACAAATCAAAATGAAGGACAAAGTGTAATTCTGGCATACTTTGTAACATCAGTAATTCCTAGAAACCAAATTAGAGATTTAAATTCTAGCCACCATGAAAAATAATTGTAATGGTCAGATGCCTGATTAAAAAAGGAAAATAAATATATCCCTAAAAGCTGTTTGTACCTTTAACAGGTACAAAAGTTTGTCTTCAAGTTTGCAAGATACTTACCCTATCATCAATTATGACCAAATCTTTTGGTTCTGTTCTATCAATCTTCAAAACACGGTATTTTGTTTCTGCATGATTGCTCCCAACTAGGAAGTATCTCTATAAGTGAAAAGAAATGTCATTAGTTTTTTTTTTAAAGGTTTTATTTATTTTTATTCAACAGACAGAGATCACAAGTAGGCAGAGAGGCAGGCAGGGGGCGGGGGGGGGGGGGAAGCAGGCTCCCTGCCGAGCAGAGAGCCCGATGAGGGACTCGATCCCAGGGTCCTGGGATCGTGACCTGAGCCGAAGGCAGGGGCTTAACCTACTGAGCCACCCAGGCGCCCCAAGAAATGTCATTAGTTTTTTAAGGCATTTTTCCTTATACACATTTTATAACCACTTTGGTTTTTGAAATTAAATACTGTAACAAAGTCAGGTTACTTTTGAAAAGAAGTATTTCTGTTAAATATAACTGGCAGATTAAAGAAAGGCTGATTCTAAAAGGTCAATTTTAAAATTGAAATGTTCTTAGTAATATCATAATAAATATAAGACTGGTATTTGAAATGTACCCAATAACCAGGTCAGGTTAACTTAATTAAATTATATACAGATTAACCTAACTGATTGGAGACTGATGTTTAAACTTTGCCAGGAAGAAGCAGCTCTAGTAAGAATTAGAAAGCTCAACATACAATTATGAATGCTTAGACAATTATAGCTGTGAAAATATTAAAATTTTATCAAACAAATCTTTATAAATTTTCTGTAAAACATGGAAAATTAATTTAATATAGCAACTGTAAAAAAACCACAAAGTCCTATAAAAAATTTAAATGAGTATAGTTTCCCAAATGGTTTTTTATAAATAAGCTATAGGAAATAATTAATATTCTTTCTATTCCCAATACTTCCTTGGTACATTATACCTGAGCACATCAGTCTTCTTAAATAAACACTAAGAATAAAATTAATAATTAAAATATTAAAAAATAATAATCTTAAATTTAAAGAACGTGTTTTAAGAAAACTTAAAGACAGCGAGTAACTTTTAAGAAAATAAGTGAAACACATTAGGAAAAATACATAAAGATATTCTCCTCTAAAAATGTCTTTAAAAGTGGAGCTTTTTCAACAGTAAAAATTGAGAAAACATTGCTTCAATCAACTGGCGTTTTACCATCTCATCGGTCAGTTAATATTTAGATACACAAAATAAATAACAAATAAGATTCTCTAGATTAATGGCCAAACTGAAGTATGCAGACCATGGGAATTCAGAGAAGATTAACATGCAGTGGTAGAGGTACACAAAATGTCAGAGAAGTCTGGGCTTGAATTGAGCCTTAAAGGATGGGAAAGATTTTTTAAAGAAAGATTTCAGTGTATATCAGAAGATGATTGGGGCGCCTGGGTGGCTCAGTGGGTTAAAGCCTGTGCCTCCCGCTCGGGTCGTGATCTCGGGGTCCTGGGATAGAGTCCCGTATCGGGCTCTCTCCTCAGTGGGGAGCCTGCTTCCCCCTCTCTCTCCGCCTGCCTCTCTGCCTACTTGTGATCTCTCTCTGTCAAATAAATAAATAAAATCTTTAAAAAAAAAAAAAGATGATTACTTGATTATAGTAATACTAGATCGGCAGAAATAGGTGGAATTTTTTATTATTAAGTATAAATCTGTTTACAAAGTTCTGACCTAGACTTCCAGGCTAAACAGAACTAAACTTATGTTAAAAGATGACTGGTTCTGGGGGCATATACTCCAGCCCCTGCATCACCCCTGCTAAGGCCTGGGGGTGGGGAGGAGGTGGGGAGGAATGGTGCCTGTAATTATTAAACACAAATTCAATTAAAAGATGATTGATTAGCCCAATCTTAAGAGGAAAACTAGCAAAAAAAAAAAGGAAATGGAATCCCTGATCTCCTAGGAGGAGTACAGTTTGAAGGACACTACCAGTTATAATGAGATAAAAATACAGCAATTTTAATAAAAATTAGTAAGCTAACTTAAGATACCCAGTGACCAGGCAGGACTTGATGCACTGGGGGAACAGCCAGAAGGACAGGAACAATGAGAGGCAGGAGGTCAAAGACTCAGGGCATGCCTCCAGCTAATTCCCGCGCCTGGGACCCCACTCTCCACTGAGAGGAGGTTGGTGGTCACCAACCCAATAAAAAAACCCATATGCATATGGTTTGTAAGTTATACATGTTTGTTTCTTTGTTATTTTTTTTTTAAGATTTATTTATTTGACAGACAGAGATCACAAGTAGGCAGAGAGAGAAGGGGAAGCAGGCTCCCTACCGAGGAGAGAGCCCGACGCAGGGCTCAATCCCAAGCAGAGAGCCAGTGTGGGGCTTGATCCCAGGACCCTGAGACCATGACCTGAGCTGAAAGCAGAGGTTTAACCCACTGAGCCACCCAGGTGCCCCAGCTATACACGTTTGTTAGCAAAAAAGGGAGCCACCTTTTGAGGACTTGAGGAAAACAGTCCCCACTAGAGGAAACAGAAAGCACAAGGACCTGAAGGGGAAGAAGCCTGGCGTGTTTGTTCGAGGAACAAGATGAAGCGAGAAAATGCTCATGAAACAGCTAATACAGTGACGAGTGTTCAACACAAAGAAGGCACTTGATGGCTGTTAGTTCCTTTTCTCCCCTTCACTTTTTAAGATGTCAGTGAGTCTCTGCCACTGAATTTAGAAGGAGATACAAACTCAGATGGGAAAAAAAGAAGAGTACTTTAGAGAAAGAAAAACACGTACAGGACCAGAATGGAGCCAGAATGGGAGAATGCACAAATCTTATTAGCAGTCAGTCTTTGTCCTCAGGAGAGAAGAGCATGCAAATTAACAACCGTGAATGGCATGTCATAATAGAAGGATGAACGTATGAACGGGGTGATGACAACACAGGAAGGACACTCACTTAACTTATCTGGGGAGGTTCCGAGCAAGCGATCAGAGGCTGGTGTCCCGATGCTGAGTCTGGCCTTGAAGGACCTCTCATAAGGACTCCATGTACAAAGCCAAGACAAGACAAGTGAATACCTACCATCTCTACCTGCAACCATCTTCTCTCGTCGCCTGCTCCCTCCCAAAACACTTTCATTTTTATGTATAGCACTGACTTCTGAAGACCTTACCTGAATTTATTTAGGATGTCTGGCCCCTTCACTTAATTATATGCACTGGAGAGGCCGGGACTAATTCCCTGACCTCTGGTTGGTACCTTGGTTCCATAGGCATGGAGTAAATATTAGGTAAAGAACGCCACCTATTTAATTTGCTGGGTAACTTTCTACAAGGTTTACCCATCTTCTTTGGGTAGGTTGATCTCTCAGTAAAGAAGAATACCACAGCTTTAAGGGAGGCAAAATCCCTGAATGAAGTTCCTAGAATTTTAATAGATCCAAGGAAATTGAAAGAGAAATTGCATTAGGACTCTGCTTTGGCAGCTTGTGATAAAAAGACAGTTGTGATTCCTCAGTACTAGTGGGCCAATGATCTATGGGCCTCCAAACCACCCCCATGGGAGGGCAGATACCGAACATATCCAGCCAGACTCTCTCAAAGACTCCATGAAAAGGAGGAACAAACAGCTAAAATCCACGGAATTTACAAACGGATCTGAGTGGGGAAAAGGAAAAAAGGAAGCAAATGTAACTATCCACATTTTCTCCTGAAGTGGTCTAAGAATCCTAAAACTGTTTTGTGCAGAGAAAAGCGACCTCATGTGGAGCCAGTTAGGTGGGAAAGAAAACCACAGCTCCTGCTTGGCCTGCTGTGGATAGACTCACTTGCCTGCACTGCCCTCTGGTGGACAGTTGGCCACCAACTTTTACACCCATTTTTCTAAGCGTGTCCTCAATCCATTTACTTTGGTTTGAGCCTGCTGGTGCCACTTAACTGATTTAGGGAAGAACTGCCAGGGAGGCAGGTTGGAAGGGAAACCAAAGAGTTCTGTTGTTACGTGCCCAAAGAGGTCAAGTGAGAACTTCTGAGTCTGGAGCTCAGAGGAGAGATCTTAGGGTGTGTCAACAGCATGTACATGGCCTTTAAAGTCATGGGACTGGATTAAACCTAGTATGGAGGGTGAAGATAGAGACTAGTTCGAAGCACTCTATATAAAATTACTCAGAGGCTGGATATAGATAAGGAACTAGGTTGGAAGACTGAGAAAAATGGCCAGCGTTTTTGGAAAAACCCCAAGGCAGCATGGAATCATCAAAGCAAAGGGAGGAGACCATCTGGGAAAGGAGGAAGCCATCACATCCATGTCAAATGCTGCTGAGACTGGGCAGCCGCTCTGGAAAACAGTACGGAGGTTCCTTGAAAAGTTAAAAATAGAACTACCCTACGACCCAGCAATTGCACAAATACAGCACTGGGCTGTATTTACCCAAAGGGTACAAACATAGTGATTCAAAGGGGCACCTGCACTCCAATGTTTACAGCAGCCATGTCCACAAAGAAGAGCGAAAATATGGGGACAGCCCACATGTCCACTGACAGATGAATGGGTCAAGATGGACTACTACTCAGCCATCAAAAAGAATGAAATCTTAACATCTGCACAACACGGATGGGGCTAGAGGGTATTATGCTAAGTGAAAAAAGTCAGCGGAAAAAGACAAATAGATGATTTCACTCAAATGTGGAATTTAAGAAACAAAACAGATGAATGTAGGGGAAGGGAAGGAAAAATAAAATAAAAACAGAGAGGGAAGCAAACCATAAAAGACTCTGAACTCTGGGAAACAAACTGAAGGTTTTTGGAGAGGTGCGGGGGAAGGATAGGGTAACTGGGTGATGGGCATTAAGGAGGATACTTGATGTAATGACTGGGTGTTACATGCAAATGATGAATCACTAAGTTCTACCCCTGAAACTAATAATATACTATATGTTAACTAAATCAAATTTAAAATTAAAAAAAAATTAAGGAAATTAGAGAAAAAAAAATAAAAAATGCGGCTGAGAGGTCAAGGAAGATGAGGATACGGAAGTGCCCAGGGGATCTAACAACAGGATCTGTTGAGTGGCCGTTCTGTGGGCAATTTCAGAGATACGGTGGGGACAAAATCCACAACACAGCTGTTTGAAAAGCAAATTAATAGTCTTCTGGATAAAGACGAAGAAGTGAACACCTCTGTTCCTTCCAAACACCTTACTAAAAACTATAGTAAAGTTATGTTCATTTTTTTTTTTAGACATAAGCCCCAAGGGCAAAGAAAAGAGTGGAGATAGCAACCACAAAAATCAAAAAAGTCATTTGAAACTTAAAAGCATGCCCAAGAAAGCTGAACCCTAAGTGGGCAGTGGAGAAGTCAAGAAAGAATCCAACCTACACTGCAGAACTCCCAAAAGGCATGGAAATTTTTGCCATCTCTTATCTCTGGTAGTGGGAGTGTAAAATTTCAGAAAACTGAAGATAAAAAGAAGATAACTCAAGCTCCTAAAGAGAAAAAAAAAAAAAAGAACAGGCTTCAAACCAAAGATCAAGAATGGAGTAATATTATAAATTCTCAACAGCAACACCAGAAGACAGGAATATCACGCCTTCAAAATTCTAAGGGAAAATGCATTTCGATCTTTAATTCAATATTAAATCTGTTCATCAAATGTGAGGCTGGGATAAGGACATTTTCGGAATGTACAGGCTCAAAAAAAGTATTGCCCATGAACCCTTTCCCATGAAGCAACTGGAGGAGGGACACCACCAAAATGAGGCCACACATCAAGGAAGACGAAGACGCAGGATCTGGAGAAATGAGTCCATCCCAGCTGGACTACCTGAGGGCACACGCACAGGCCAGTACCTACCACCCAACACCCACTGGGGAAAACGCTTGTGTGTGTATGTTTGTACATATGCTGGGGGAGCGCGGGTTGGCAGGAATGGGGGTGAAGAAGTAAGATACCCCAAGAAAGCCACATTTAAATGCCCATTAAGATGGAAGATGATCTGAGCTGGCCCTCTTCTGAAAGTGAAGTATCACTTTTCAAGAAAAAGCTTAACATTTCAACATGTAGCTTTAATGGTGGTGACTTAGTATGAAGATGAATGTGTTTCTAAAATATATACATGAGCTGCAAATGGAATATAATAGGTAATCCATTTAACAGGAAGTTCAGTATCTACTAACATTATTATCTCCTTTTATAATGACAGGCTAATTAATCACTCACTTTTCATCTGAGGGAAGAAAATCAGCTTTCTTCAAAGAGAGGAAATTTTAAGGTTGCCTGACAGCTTCAATTAATGTTAAACTTCACTTGAACTTTCAGAATAAAGATTTTATTTTTTAAAGATCACCATGAAGTTACTTCGCACAATCTAACAGTATTACAGGCCTGCCTCTTCGCCTATTCCAGCAATCCCACAATCAGTAAGGCAGCTGGAAAGAAATGAGCCTCTGAGGGTCAAAAAGGATATCTCCAGATTCACTCTTTTATTAAAAAAAAAAAAAAAAGATTTTATTTATTTGACACAGAGAGACAGATCACAAGTAGTAAGAGAGGCAGGCAAAGAGAGAGGGGGAAGCAGGCTCCCTGCTGAGCAGAGATCCACTGGGATCATGATCTGAGCTGAAGGCAGGGGCTTAACCCACTGAGCCACCCAGGTGCCCCCAGATTCACTCTTTACAGCTTCAGGGTTTTACCGATGGAGAAACTTCAAATCCCCGTAGAAGTAAGTGGAAACTAGGTCACCTTCAATCCCACCTTCTAAATCAGCTATAATCACTCTTCTTCTCTCTCCTGTTCTATATCCTTTGGTTTCCTGCTCCAGTCCCTTAGCCAACCATATCTTATATTGTTCTCTCCTGTTCCCTCATTACACAAACTGAAGCTAACATTCGGGCTAATGAAGCCTGCATTCTTCATGATGTGGTTCTTACTTATTTTATTCAATTTAGTATGATAGGATGGACAGGAGGAAGAAACTTCCTTGAATCCTTTTGAACAAGGCAGGAATTAAATAAACACACACACATACACACATACTAACAATTTTGAACTAGCAAGGGTAAAGATCATCCCAACAACTTCACCCCTACACATGCAGACACAAAAATCCACCACAGTTCTGTTCAGCTACCAATTTTAAACTCAACCACTACATGTTAATTTGTTAGAAAATGATCACTGGGGCGCATGGGTGGCTCAGTCGGCTAAGTGGCTGCCTTCGGCTCAGGTCATGATCCCAGGGTCCTGGGATTGAGCCCCGCATCGGGCTTCCTGCTCAGTGAGGAGCCTGCTTCTCCCTCTCCCACTCCCCCTGCTTGTGCTCTCTCATGCTCTCTGTCTCAAATAAATAAATAAAATCTTTAAAAAAAAAATGATCACTTACTGCAATGGTAAGACCTGTAGGGCATTCTGTATTAAGCAAGGACTATAAATTGGAACTCATCTACGGTAAACTGCACTTTCATCCAGCGTATGTACCTTCAGGCTCCTCAACCCGCTGTGGGCAACTCCTAGTGGCACTAGACTGGATGAGCAGTAGGGCTGCATCTGACCTTAGTTTACCTGTAAGCCCGGGTCACAGGACAAACAAGGACCAGGGCATCATCACAGGAGCCAAAGGGCAGCATGAAGGTCTGGGCGCCATAGAGAACAGGTAAGTTTTGGGAGGAAGCAGACCCTTCACAAAGCCAGAACTACAACTCCTGCAGGCTATCTACCAACCCACCCCCCTTCTTCTCTGGAGACCTTAAAACCCACCTACAAACAAAAGTAACAATGAACGTCACCTCAGAGCAGTTCTGCCCAGTTATCCTTCAAAATGAAGGCTCAGGACAAGAGGCAGCCCATCTTGTCCACTGTCTCTTTTGTTCTTTTGTTCTCCTAATCCTTTCATAACCAATGAATACACTCCCATCAAACAAAATAAGAACGCCCTTATTCTGACTCATACACTTGCCAACAATGACTTTTGTCAATCTCTCTGATCTCTGCCATTCTGACAGGTGAAAATGGGAATCTATTTTCATTTTATTGCTTTAAGTATTAGCAAGTTGAATTAGCTTTTTATATTCACACTTCTTTTTTGTCAGATTACCTATTCACGTCCTTGTCCTTTTTTGGTGGGTGTTTTATTTTTTAGAACGATTTACAAGAGTTTTTGTATATAGGAATATACAGCTTTATTTGTTGTCAGGCTACTGATATTTTCTCTTTTAAAGATTTTATTTATTTATTTGACAGAGACAGAGATCACAAGTAGGCAGAGAGAGAGGAGGAAGCAGACTCCCTGCTGAGCAGAGAGCCTGATGCGGGGCTTGATCCCAGGACCCTGGGATGATGACCTGAGCGGAAGGCAGAGGCTCAACCCACTGAGCCACCCAGGTGCCCCAGGCTACTGATATTTTCATAGGCTTTTGATCTTGTTTACATTTATCGTTTTAAATGCTTTCTATTAGAAAAGAAAAAATCTCAATGACCTAAATTTCTACCTTATAAAGTTAGAAAAAGACCAACTGATTAATCCAAAATCCGTAAGAGGAAAAAAAATAATAAGCCTAAGAACAGAAACTGATTAAATAAAAAACAACAATAGAGAAAATTAACCAAGCCAAAAGATTCTTCTTTCAAAAGAGTAGTAAAATTGATAAATGCCTAGCAAAATGGGTCAATAAAAAATGAGAGAGAACACAAAATACCAATAACAGGAAAAAAGGGGAATTTTTAGTACAAATCCTAGAGACATCAAAAGTTTAATAAGAGGGGCACCTGGGTGTCTCAGTCAGTTAAGCATCTGCATTCGGCTCAGGTCAGGAACTCAGGGTCCTGGGATTGAGCCCCACATTGGTCTCCTTCCTCCGAGGGAAGTCACTTCTCCCTCTCTCTCTGCCCCTACCCCTGCTCGTGCTCACATGCCCTCTCACTCTCTCCCTGTCAAATAAATAAATAAAATCTTTTGAAAAAATTATTTAAATTAAAAAGTTTAATAAGAGATTATGAATAACTTAATGCCAATAAATTCAACAACTAAGATGAATTAGACAAATTTCTTGAAAAATACAATTTATCAAATGTGATTCCAGGGGCACATGGTGGCTCAGTCAGTTAAGAGACTGACTCTTGATTTTGGCTCAGGTCATTATCTCAGGGTTGTGAGACGGTGCCCTGCATAGGGCATGGAGTCTGCTTAAGATTCTCTCTCTCCCACTCTCTCTACCCCTTCCCCACTAAGAAAAAATGTAATTCAAGACCCACTGTAAATCTTCACAGCCCTATAGCTGCTATAGAAATTGATGATCAAACTTTATCCCACAAAGCAACCCCAAGCACTTTCAGAAGTAAATTCTACCAAACATTTAAACAAAGAAATAACATCAATCTTACACAACTACTTTCAGAAAAGAAAAGAAGGAACACTTCTCAACTTATTTATGAGACCCAAGTTACCTCTACCAAAATCAGACAAAAATCTTAAATGAAATGATAGACTAATATCCTGAACATAAAAATCCCTAGCAAAATATCAGTAAATAGAATCTAGCAAAATACGAAAATAATAACAGCATGATGGAGTAGAAAATATCCCCCAAATACAAGGTTCTTTTAACCTTTGTAAATGAACTAATGTAATCTACCACACTAAGAAAATAAAGGAAATGTCATATGCAGATGCAGAAAAAACCTGGAACAAAATTCAATATCTATTCATGATTTTAAAAAACTATCAGCAAACTAGGAATAGAAAAGTATCTTCCTCAATCTGATAAAGGGCATCTCTGAAAACCTACAGCTAACATCACATTTAATAGTGAGGCTGTTTTCCCCATAAGATCAGGAACAAAACAAGAAAATGTCTGTTTTTGCCACTTCTATTCAACTTTGTACTAGAGATCCCATCCAGTGCCAGAAGGCAAGAAAAAAATAGAAGGCAACCAGATTGGGAAGGAAGAAGTGTTCATCTCCCTAAATGATATGATTTTTTAATGTAGAAAAGCTAAGGAAATTACAAAATAAAGAAAAAGAACCCCTATTAGAACTAATATGTGAGTGTGATAAGAAAAACAACTATTTTGTGTCAAAGCCTAGGTATTTTACAGTATGATACCCTGTTCACACCCAGAGTGTGAACGTTTAGATTAGGACCTGAACTTAGGATTCCCACCATCATTTCCCACTTTGCTCTTCCCATACCTTTTAAAATAACTACTTACAAGTCAAGCCCACAAAAGGTTAGTGACCTCTGCTCCTGCTTCCTTTTAAGTAATGGGTATTTGCTACCTTGCTCTCTATCTCCTGCTCACTTATGACTAGGACAAAGGACTGCCCTTCCCTTACATCATTCCCTCCCCATCCCTAACCCTGCCACCCCGCCACTTCTAAATCCTGTGATTCTACCTCCTTTGTGTAGGTGTACTGAAACTGTACCTTCAACCAAAATGACCTCGTGGGTTTCACTTCCCAAAGTGAAAGTTCAATGTTGAGTGAGCTATCTGTTGACCGCATGTGAGTGGCTTGTGCCCCCCAATTCAGCAGGTCATAATCCACATATTCTGAATTCAACACACCAGCTCCAGCTTCTCAACATGATAACTTTGGCAAAATTTCAAAATATAAGGTCAATATATAAAAATTAACTCAATTTCTGTATACTAGTAACAAGCAATTGTTAAATCAAATTTAAAATCCCATTTGCAATAAATATCAAAAGTCGTAAAATACTCAGGAGTAGTAAAATTTCTACACTGAAAATTACAACATATTGCTAAGAGAAAATAAGTACCTAAAAATGGATAGATATATCATGGATTAAAGGACTCTATTATATGATCCTAAAATGTATAAATTCAGACAATCCCAATTACAAACATTTTAAAAATTTTAATCTGTAATGCAAAGTCCATGTGTTCTAAACTAACTGAAAGAAAATGGTCTCTATACACATGGTTTAAGTGTTTTTCTAGCATAATATCAACTAAAGGTAAGTTTATTTTTCTTTTTCCTTTATCAATGTTTGCTATGCTCTGTTTTTCTTTCCCTGTTATTTTCTCCACTACTATTACTATTACAATAGAGGTTTTTGGTTTCATCTTGTTAGTTTGCTTGCTTGCTTAAATTTCTTTATGAAAAGAAGTGCCCTATGTATGAAGCAAAAATGAAAAGAAGAAAATCTTCTTGTAGTAGGTCATGTACATGGAATTTCGTTCTATATAAATCTGAATTACACACACATGAAATATCTTAACAATTCAAATATTAATAAATCTTCATTTTAAATAAATAATTTTAATTTATAGAAATATTTCAATTGGGGCACCTGGGTGGCTCAGTGGATTAAGCCTCTGCCTTCAGCTCAGGTCATGATCTCAGGGTCCTGGGATCAAGCCCCGCATCAGGCTCTCTGCTCAGCAGGGAGCTTGCTTCCCCCTCTTTCTCTGCCTGCCTCTCTGTCTACTTGTGATCTCTCTCTCTGTCAAGTAAATAAATAAAATCTTTTAAAAAAAGAAATATTTCAATTAAAATAATAATCTCATCATTAAAAAAAAAGATTCAATGTTACTAAGATTCAGTTCTCCCCAAATGGATCTATAAATTCAATGAAACCCAAATCACAATCCTAATAGGCTTATTAGAAATGGAAAAGCTGGCTGTAAGATTCATATGTAAATCCATAAGACCTAGAGTAGCCAAAACAACTTTGGAAAAGAATGAATTTGGAAAACTTATACTTCCTGATTTCAAGAATAAATTTGGAAAACTTATACTTCCTGATTTCCTATTATAATCAAGCTGTAATAATGAAAATAAGGTAGTAATGCCATAAAGAAAAATAAACTGATCAACTGAACAAAATAGAGAGTTTAAGAATCAACTCACAGTTATCCAACTAATCTTTTACAAGAGTACCAGAGGAATTCAATAAAGAAGGAGTGATCTTTTCAACAAATGAGACTAGACAATTGATGCACAGAATGTCAAGCCCTGTGGTTGCCAGCCTCCAAGGATCCTTAATGATTCTCATTTCCTGGTATTTATGCCCTTACATAGTCCTCTCCCACTAAACAGAACTGACCCCCAGAACCAACAGAAATTGTGGAAATTATGGAGTGCTCACCCTGAAGCTAAGTCAAAAAAGACATTGTAGCATCACCCTTCTTTCTCTTAGAACACCCTGTCTGGGCAAATCCAGTAACCACATCATAAAGACAGTAAGGGAGTCCTATGGAAATGTCCATGAGGTGAGAAACTGAAGCCTCTCATCAACAACCAACTCAACCTGCCAAGCACATGAAGCACGCTATCCTGGAAGTAAATCCTCAAGCCCAGTCAAGCCTTCAGATGACCGTAGCCTGGATGACATCTTAACTGCAACTTCATGAGACCCTGAGCCAGAACCACTTAGCTAAGTCACCCCCAGATTCCTGACCTACTGAAACTGTGTGAAATATTAAATATTTATTGTTGTCTAAAGCCACTAAGTTTCAGGTAATTTGTTATACCACAACAGATAAGTAATACAACCACATTAACCATAGTTATTTTAATATGAAACCCACCCCTAAATGTAAAAGTTAAAAGTATAAATCTTTCAGAGAAACCACAGGAAAATATCTTTGTGCTCTGGAAGTAGGTAAAGATTTCTTAGGACACAGAAAACAATAAACACAAAAGAAAAACTTGATAAATTAAACTTAGCTGAAATTAAAAACTTGAGCTCATCAAAAGAAAAATTTGATAAATTTAACTTAGTTGAAATTAATAACTTTAGCTCATCAAAATATCATTAACACAGTGTGTACATATATCAGATAATCACATTGTATACTTAAAATATCTTACAATTTTGTTAGTTGTATCTCAATAATGCTGAAAAAAATTTTTAAAAATGGAATAGGTAAGCCATTGACTGAAAGAAAATAATCATAAACATATATCACAAAGGACTTAATTCCAGATAATATACAAAACTACAAATCAAAAATAAAAAGACAAACATCCCCATTATTTTTAAGTGGGCAAAAGTCTTCGACATTTCACAAAGGAGTATATAGAAATTGCCAAAAAGCATGTGAAAAGATGCTCAATATCATCAGTCATTCAGGGAATGCAAATCAAAACCATAATGAGATACCACTATACAGACACAAGAATAACTGAATCTCAAAAAACTAACACCACCAAATGCTGACAAGGATATGGAGCAATGGAGATTTTCATACCCTGCTGTTGTAACCACCTAACATCACCTCTGTGACTAGCAATTTCATTCTTAGGTATTTACCAAAAGAAATGAAAACGTATGAACACGAACATACTTGTTCAAGACTGTCCACAGCTGGCCTGACAACAGCCTAAATGCGGAAACAGTCTAAATCAATAAGGAAAATGGATAAACCACCCATGGAATATGTATATGATGGACTATTACTCGATAATAAAAAGGAACAAACTACTGATACAATATGGATGAACTTCAAAGACATGCTGAGCAAAAAAAAAAGAGCTAGACTCACATTGGAAAGTTTTTCAATAGGCATATTTAATCTAAGGTTAAAAAGAAAAGAATATTAGTTGCCAGTAAAGAAAAGGGAGCAAGTGACTGGATAGGGACACAAGGCAAGTTTCTGGGGCAGGACACGGACATGGTTAACATACATATATACTTTCTTTCCATATTCTATAGCTTAGATTTGTGCCTTTCAATTTACCTAAATTTTAAAGAAAAAGAACCGGTGCGCCTGGGTGGCTCAGTGGGTTGGACCTCTGCCTTCGGCTCAGGTCATGATCTTGGGGTCCTGAGATCGAGCCCCGCATTGGACTCGCTGCTCCGCGGGGAGCCTGCTTCCCTTTCTCCCTCTGCCTGCCTCTCTGCCTATTTGTGATCTCTCTCTGTCAAATAAGTAAATAAAATCTTTTTTAAAAATATAAAGAAAAAGAACTTATAAAATAAGTGATGGGTGAGGAGTGGAACGAGTTATAGCTAATAAAGTTAATTTTGTGGGTGCCTGGGTGGCACAGTTGGTTGAGTGTCCAACTCTTGGTTTCAGCTCAGGTGGTGATCTCGGGGTTGTGAGATCAAGCCCTGCGTCAGACTCTGCACCCAGCATGGACTCTGCTTAGGACTCACCCTCTCCCTCTGCCCCTTTCCCCTGTAGTGTGTGCTCTCTCTCTCTCTCAAAAATAGATAAATCTTTAAAAAAGAAAATAAAGGTAATTCTGGAGCTGGTGATAGTTATGTGGGAGTTTATTATATTATTCTGTTTATTTGGTATTTTTTCAAAATTTCCATAATAAAAAAGCCAAAAACAAAAAACCCAAAGACACACAAACCACAAACCCAATGCTCTAAATTATTTGGTTCATCATGAATACAATTACTTTGTCAAATAGCCATAAAGGTTACTAATCACTGATTCTCAGTTTCTATATATAATCTGTCCCAATCCAGTTACAAATTACCTATGCCTGGCACCAGTTACCAGGCCACACTCTCAATAGCACTGTTCTCTCTGCCTCATTCTTTTCTTCACTGAATAATAGCGAATAGTAGTGATAGTAGTAACAGGATCTCCTTCTTCAAGACTTTATGAGGATTAAATAATAAAATATACATAGAGTTCTTTGACCAGAGGCTGGCATAGAAGTTCCATAGGCATTAGCTATTCTTCTCATTAATTAAACCTGCTACAGCTTTTTTTTTAATTCCTAGGATCTACTTAGTTGCCAGTAATTTCATGGGGTTTTTTTTTCTGAGCTATATATGTCCTTTAAGGTTTGAGCTTATTCCTCAAACAAATCTTTCTGCTTAAATTTTTAGGTCAAAATATAAAAAAGAAGAGTCACATACTCTACTGATGAGGAAACTGAGGTTCAAAGATTAAATGCAGCAGATATTTCTCAGGGTGGTTGCCCTGGCCCAACCATTCCTGGAAACAAAGTCAGGATTGCCAGATCCCATCCCCGCCACGTGATTTGTCCATCCAGGGCCAGATTGCCAATCACAACTGAGTCAATCAGATTCCTTCTCCTAGTACCTATGGTCTAGTCTTTGGTAGCACTCTGAGTGGGTTCTCTAACCCTGCTGTCTTGTTCCTGCCTTTCCAGAAGCTAGGGATTTAGGCTCTTCCAGTGATTCCATGCAATCGCTCCTCCAGCATCCTTCTGATAAACTCATCTTTTGTCTCTAAGCTGGCTGCAGTTAGTTTCCATTCCTTAGGTAACTGAGAGGGGTAACAACCAAGTTCTAGAACACACATCTCTTCATGTTAGACACTCTCAACCAGTACCTATTGGAAGCCTACTGTCTGCAAGGCACGGTACCAGATCTGTGCTGGGAGGACCTGCAGGTTGTGACAGGAGAAGGAGGAGTGGGACTCTACAAAGAAAGAGTGGCCGAAAATACTCCAGGTAGGTAGAAAGAACTGAAAGCAATACAGTTTTACTGCAGAATAAGGCACATAAAGGCACAGAGTTAATCCTCAGTAAATATTTGTTGAATGAATATTAAATTAGATATAAGACCAGATAGGTTTTGGACAAATCACCTTAGGCTTTGAATGCCAAACTAAGAGATTCAGAATCTACTCCCCTCAAATGGGGGCTATTGAAGGTTTCTGAGCAGAAGAGCCCTATAATACGAGTTGTGCTTTCGAGAAAGAACACTAATATCTCATCCAGTCCTAATGAATGCTCAGCTTATTACGGCGCTTAAGTTTCTGGGTTTTAAGTATAGTATTTATGTTCCCTACAAGGACATTTACCACCACATTGTACAGAAAACAGGTTTTATTTTAATGTCAAAATACTTCTGTATGACTTGCCTTAGAGAACAACTGAAGACATCTATGAATATTATAATTTCATCTTCTGGTCTGGATCTAATCAAATGAAGTTGCTAACAAAATTAATTTAGGGTCAACAATATTTCTCCACTAATTGTGACCTGAGGCAGATGTGCAATAAGAACCATGTTATAACTAAGAAGCTATTAAGTACCTACTTTATCTAATGGAAGACAACTCAAGTTTCACTGAATATGCCTTATAAAACACTCTACAGCACAACAGGAAGGTCTATGGCATATGCAATCTTATTACTATCAAGTGCAATTTTAAACACAGATCCCAACATCGCTGTTACCCCAAGTCAGAAAAGCTATACTTTATTCTTCAACCGCACAAATGACAAAGTATGTACTTCTATAAACACTATTCCATTAAATCTTTGAGAACTAGAATCTAAACACAAAAACTGATCTTATTCTACTCGTAACTGTTTACATGGCCACTGGAAGTAATAAAAAGTGTTGTAAAAAAGTCAAGTGAAAACCAAAATAACATTATCCAAACAAATGTCTTTAAACAAAATGTCTTCCTTTCAAATAGAGAGAGCCAAGCATTTTAGCAATAAAAGTGCACATAATTAACCTCAATCATAGTGACTGGTATGCCAAGGAATAGGAAAACACACAAATTACCCATTCAAAGGTCAACAATATTTTTTCATAGCCTTGCCTGTACTGTAAGTAGCGAACTGCAAAACGCTAACAGACTTTCTGAAAGTTCTTTAAAAGTATCCAGTAACTCGTTCAGAACTTCAGGAAGAGTTTCGGAGATACCACAAGCACCTGTGTCCAGTGTGTCCCAACCGCTGCTTTTACGTGGAAACATGTACAAGCAAAAGCAGCAGTTCCCTGGGTGCGATGACAAGGCGAAGCCCCCTCAGACACATGCCCAAGGCTGGGATTCGGGACCCAGGGAAGAGGGTGCTGCCACCGTCCCCCCGCGCGTTCCCCACTGTGCCCCACCGCGCCGGGAACTTACAGCTCTGGTCTCATACAGAACCAGCTTCTGGACCGAGCTGATGATGGGGGCGGCGGCCGCGGGCATGGTCGGAGCAAGTTGGGGCTCCCACGACAGGGCACCAGGCCGCGGCCCAGGGTGCGGCAGCCTCCGGACTGCCCCAGGAGGCCCGGAGAGAAGACACCTCAGAGCTCTGACACCGAATCTAGCCAGAAAACACCACTTGGGCACTAAATACACAGGAGACCGGGTACAGCTCAGGTGTTTCCTGATCCCTGCTCCCGACCTGCAGGCAAACCCCGCCCCAGGCACGTCGGAGGCGGGGCTTCAGGAGATACAGTAGAGAGGCCGTGTAGAGGCCCCAGAACCTGCGTGCTGCCCAGGGAGGAAGCAAACGGCGCCATTTTTGGTGTGGGCAAGAGAAAAAGTGGGCGGAGAAAAAGTTGCGCGGTTTGTTTAGACTTTCGCTTTATCTGGTCCACCTCTATGGAAAAGGGGGGAGATTTGCTACTGAATTGCTCCTTTTGAAGCGGTTCGCCGAATTGTAGATAGATCCACTCGAAGTTGGTCTTTTTTTCTCTGCCTACCTCGGCCCTCGTTTTCCTGGAAACAGAGGATAACCCTTCACCGAGTGTGGGTGTTTTTCCCCTTGCATCGCTTTGTTATCCATTTTAACCCTTTGAGAGTCTTCTTTAAATCACCTTTAAAAAAAAAAAATCACCTGAAGTTGGACATCATGCACTTTGCCACATATTTGTGGCGGAGACTGGCTATTTGTCAATTTCACAAAGGGACTGCCAAGCGTAGCGCCCTGTGGTGTGGCACCGGCCTTGGAGACAGGCTTCCATTGGAAGTGTGTGAACCTAAGTGAGTAGTGTACATACCTTCTATACCTATGATCTAATCTAATCGTCACCTTCTATACCTGTGAAAAGGAATGTGTCATAAATACGAAGTGAAGTGCAAAAGTGAATACGGAAGATTTTTTTTTATTTCATTTCTTTTCAGCGTTAACAGAATCCATAGTTTTACACCACACCCAGTGCTCCATACAATGCGTGCCCTCCCCAATACCCACCACCTGGCTCCCCCAACCTCCCCCCACCCCCGCCCCTTCAAAACCCTCAGGTTGTTTTTCAGAGTCCATAGTCTCTCATGGTTTTTAAAACGAACGAATTACAAGCCGGCCTCCCAAGAGACCCTGCGCGAAGCCCCGCCTGGGGTTACCTAGGCAACCGGTCCACACATGCGGAGGCGAGGCGGCTGCTGGGGCCAGGCGGGTGGGGTCCTGTGGGCTCCTGAGGACTGTGCTGTGGCGGGGTAAGTAGGGGTCGTAGTCCCCCGCCCCGACGCGTTTTGTATCAAATGAATGGAACCTCACCTCCTGCGGGGATCCCAGACCGGTTAATTTTCTTACAAAACTGAACTTTGGGATCTCTCGGTAATTTTAACACCATTTTCCCTTCCAATGACTAACGTCTTCATTCCACAGATATTTACTGAGCACCTACTAGAAGAGTATAAGGCGTCGCCACAGCAGAAGTACTAGGTTTAAAAAAAAAAAAAAAAAAAAAAGAAAGAAAGAAGTACTAGGTTTTCTGGGAAAGGGGGCGGAAACCACAGAACCCACTACTAGAGGGTTTCCCAACGGCTAAAAATGTGAGGGAACTTTTAAAAACTCTGTTGAATTATAGTATACATGCATAACGTAATGTGATATTCGAGATTATGTTACTTAACAAGGAGATGTTAGAGATCATATTGTAAATTTAAAATTGAGAGATTACCAGGACGGCTGGATGGCTCAGTTGGTTAAGCAGCTGCCTTCGGCTCAGGTCATGATCCCAGCGTCCTGGGATCGAGTCTCATATTGGGCTCCTTGCTTGGCAGGGAGCCCGCTTCTCCCTCTGCCTCTGCCTGCCACTCTGTCTGCCCGTGCTCACTCTCTCTCTCTCCCTCTCTCTCTGACAAATAAATAAATTTTTTAAAAAAATTTAAAATTGAGAGATTACCAATTTTTTAAAATAAATGTTTAATTATTTAGTATTTTAATTTTCTTTCATTTAGTCCTGCTTAAGAACTGGAAAGATGGTCAGGTCAGTTCTGGCATTTTACGTTGACTTGGATCTTTCAGCTGGGAAGCGTATTTCTGTTTTGTTTCATAATGGAAACCAATTCATCTGAATATAAGTATTAAATACTTGCACTAATATTTTCATTTAGGATAACAACTCTTACAATCTGTGGATTTCTGGTTTCCAATATTTAGTTTTCATTTATTTTATTATGCTGTAACAGCACTTCCGTTTGAACATTGTCTTCGTTTGGTTCACCCAGAAGCAGATCCTGAGACAAAAATTCGAGGGCAAGAGCTTTATATGGGAAGTAATCCCAGAAAACAACATCAATGAGCAGAAGGAAGTTATCAAAGGGATATTATCAAGCAAATGTCTCTGTGGGCTGAAATCACTGGAGAATCCTGAGATGTGTGTCTCAGAGTAATTCCCTCTTAAGGGAGAGCACATTAAGGGAAGGGAATAATGACACAAGGGTGTAATTGTTAGAGGTTGCCATAGAGTGTGTTTGCTAACCCCTTTCATAGTTTCATTCATGTGCCTGTTCCCCAAAAGTCGTTTTCTTTTGTCTTTCAATCTTGCTCCTCTAAGGCCCTGGGCCAAACCATCAGTATTGTCCTCCAACCTGAGGACCTAGGAATACTGCTTAAATCTCTCCCCATAGGGCCACCTGGGGGGCTCAATCATCTGCCTTCGGCTCAGGTCATGATCTCAGGGTCCTGGGATGGAGCCCTGTGTCTGACTCTCTGCTCAACAGGAAGTCTGCTTCTCCCTCTCCCTCTCTGCATTTGTGCGCTCGCTCTCTCTCTCTCTCTCTCTCTCTCACTCCCTCTTTCAAATAAATAAATAAAATATTTTTTAAAAAAACCTCTGCCCACAAGGAGGATTTCCCCTAATCATCATCATGTGGGGCCCCCCCCATGATGGGGGGTTTAACCCCCAAGTGGGATTAAAGTCTGGAAGGATTCCATTTATAGCTTGCACCAATATATCCTGATTCATCCATGATTTTTAAAAAATTTTCTATCAGCTGTTCTTAGGGAATTCCATATGAGGTGTGAGCTAAAAAAGAGACATTGGTGAGCAAGAGACAGGTAACATGGGGTCTGGGCTGCTTTTTTGTGAAACTTATTTGTACCCTTCAGATCTGCTTGGAACTGATCCCAGTGTTCCATTTTTATCATCTGGTGGATTGCTGCTATGCCTGTCCAACTTGGGGTCTTGATCTGACATACCCAGCTCATGAAGGCACTTCCATTTCCAGAGTCACCTGATGTCCCATGGTCAGGCATTCATCCTCTCCCAGAGCCCAGAGCATTGCTAAGAGCTGCTGCTTGAATGGGGAATGGTTCTCTGCTGCAGACAGCAGTGATCGACTCTGAGAGGTTTCTGTTGTGGCTTTGCTAAGACTCCAAAAGAATTCTTCCATGCTCTAAGTACCTCCCTGTCGCATCCTGGGATCTGGGCAGGTATATGGCCCAAGAAGCAGGCCTCTGGTATCATACACTAAAACTTCAGCAGAGCTCTCTCTTTCTCTGAGCTTCACTCAAAACTGGTAGCTTCCCAAGTCACCCATTAAATGAATCAGTACAGTATCCCCAAGTGTGCTACATCTATCTCCCAAAGTGAGAGACTTATAAAATACTGCACCCCTTCTTTCAGAGGTAGAATGTGTAAGGTACAATAACTTGTCCTCTACCTTGGAGAGAATACCTCAGAATGACCCAGACCACTAGTATTTTAAAACTTCACCAAAGTAACAAGCCTTTAAATCCTTATGAATTTATCTTCCACTTTCTGCTGCTCATGTGTCTTAGGAAGGCATCCTAGACATTTGCCACACCCTCCTCACCAGATATTGTAGATCAACAAGACCCCTTTTTACTCTATTTACTACAAACATGGGAGAGTCCTGGTGTAAAACTGAATGCCCCTTGCTGACATAAATGCAAACTGCTTCTAATATTCTTTTCTGATGGGGATTTAAAAAAACACAACACATTGGCCATATGAGTAACTACCTACCAAGAACAAGAAGCTGTGTCCAGCTAGTAAAGCTCTCATCTGCACAATGGTTATAAATGAGGCTATTCCTTAATTAATTTTTCAGTAATCCCCCATCATTTGTCATGATCTATGTTGTTTTGTTTTGTTTTGTTTTTTTTCAAAAAGCCACACTGGAGAATTAAGCAGGGCTATGCATCTTTTAAATAGTTTTGGTTAGCACCTTTCCATTCCATTCAATCAGAATGATTTACTCTTACTTATCTGGCCCAGGGGCCAAGGAGCCAGTAAGCAGTTTCATGAACTTCCACTTGGCTTTTCTACCACATTGGCTCTTACTCCACGGGCAGGGAATCACTGTGAAGGTTTTGCCAGCTGCGATCCCTGTTACGTACCAGGAAAATAATCATGAAGTGATTCTATAGACCCTGTACTATAGGAAAGACTTGAGCCAAGTTTCCATTGATTACTGACTGGTTCTCCATTTGCTTTCACTCTCGCAGGGGGCCATGATGGCATTTTGAATCCACTGGTGTTGGTGTCAGCTCAGACCCTGTGTCCTATTGACTTGGAAAGAGGAGGGTAGTCCCATGTCCTCCATGTGTATTTCCCCAGTTAATGGTTATAGGTTCTCTTGGAGAAGGATTGGGGAATCCCTATTATGAATACTTGTTAGGTGTTGTAGGGCCTATTCTTAAGGGCTCCTTGCTTCCCCTTCAAGAAATGGGCTTTGGAGCTAAGAACTGGGCAAGGAATCATGATTTTCCACTGTGGCTGCTGATATCAGCCTTTGATTCATTTGCCCTTTGTCATTTTTAGATATGTAAGTTCATCAGCATTTTTGCTGACTGCTCATCTGTTTTGCCCCTAGAAATTCCATGGCTTACCAGCCATCACCACGGATCTCTGTGGATCTTGCTTGCTGCCATTCTGGACTTCCTACTCATTCTAGTAATTACACCTACTTTGCTTCTGATGGTTAAGTGCTGCCATCTGGCTTCTGCTCTCCCAGATTCTCTCATCCCCACTGAAACATGGGACCCCAGTATCATAGCAGCCTTTCTCCTACCCTCAGTCCTGGCCTACAAAGGACAGCCACCACTGAGCTTAGTAATGATACTAGTGCCTCACTAGTTCATTCCTTGTAGTCTTAAAGAAGGGAGTATCCTCTGGCCATCCCAAAGAGCGGAGTTGGCTGATGTGTTCTCTGGCCTCATTTAACATGTCCTCCTTTAACAAATCCATCTAACATGTCCCCTCTGTGAACCTTTTACACCCTACTCCATATTCTGCTATTCTAGAGGCGTAAATTAAATAAGGACCAGAGGCTACTTTCTGCACAAGTGCAATACGCACAACAAACTTAATCCTTCCCCCACTGAGATGTTGTAACTGCAAACCAACTACCGGATGGGTGGAGTGGGGTGATCCCCAGAGAGTCCTCTGCTAGGGATGTGAGGATGGCTAAGGTCCATCCTCCTATCACTCACGCCTAGTTTCCTGCCTAACACAGATAATCATGAGGTTCAAAGTACCTAGACATCCACATAAATGTTCCATCCCAGGCCTTAGGGTCCTTGTTTTAGTGCACTTAATACTCTTTAATAAATGTACCATCTCTTAAGGTTTAGATGCATTGTCTCCTTTATAACTACATCTTATGGTGCATTACTTATTTTTTGTTACTAAAAATAACTTGAAATTTTAGTTCTTTTGTCATGAAGTTTTCATCTCAATCTTTTTAATATACTAGTAATAATTCTTACTATGTCTTGTTTCATAATGACATCTTAAAGTAATATTGGTGTATTAAGCCCATTTGAATATTCTTAAATTCCACAGAGAAATATAATCATATTCCATTTACCTGGAAGCATATGGCCCACATAATCCACTTTCATTGCCATGAACATTGTCTCAGACCAATGGGACATAGTTATGTTCCATTTTTGAAGTCTGCTTATTAAAGTCATTTTATAAGATTTTGTAATTTTTCCATAAAGGGTTTGTATATCTTTTATAATTAATTTTATCTTTATAATTATCTTTATCTTTATATTTATATCTTTATCTTTATATCTATATCTTTATAGTTAATTTTATAATTAAAAATTAATAATTTGTATTAATATAATTTATTAATATAATTAATAAATAATGTATTATAAAATTATAATTTTATAATACAAAATATCTTTTGTATGTCTTTTATAATATTTAATCCTGTTCACTTTATTATTTTGCTGCAAAGATAAGTCTTTTTATCCTTAGTTACATTTTTTAGCAATTCATGCTATATAGAAATGCAACTGAATTTTGTATCATTTTGAATCCAGCAAATTGGATTAGCAGATTAATTATCAAAATTTATCTGATATATTTTTTTTTATGTGGGCAATCATATCAACTGGGAATAATTAGTTTGTTTCTTTTGTCTTGTCATGACCTGAAAAGAACATTTTTAATATTTAATCATTAAATGTAAAGTTTGTCTTTTGTTAATACTTTTTATCAGGTTAAAAAATTCCTTTCTATTCCTAACTGCTGAGAGATTTATCTCTTATTAATCATTAAAGGGTGTTGCTTGTCTCATACTTTTTCTGTATCTACTAAGATAATCATACAGTTTTTCTCTTTTATTTTAATATGATAAATTAATTTCTCATATTAGGCCAACCTTGAGTTCCTGGGGAAAGCCCAACTTGGTCTTGATGTTACCTTGTTATATATTGCTGGATTCAATTAGCTAATATTAGGATTTTGTAAATCCTGTTTATGAACGAAATTGGTACATCATTTTGCCTTTTCACACTATTCTCTGATTTAGGTGAAGTTTATAAGACCGATAAACTGATGTAAGAAGTCTCCACTTTATCTTTTCTCTGAAAGAGTGTAAGATTGTAAGACTTGGAGCTTTTTGAAAAACCATCTGGTTTCTTTGGTGGGAAGATTTTTAGTCACTGACTCAGTTTCCTTATGGCTATAGAACCACTCGGGTTTTCTCTTTTTTTCTTGAGAAGCTGATTTTTCTAGGAATTCATCAATTTTGTTTAAATTTTTAAATTTATTTGGGATAACTTTGGTTTATGATATCCTCACCTATCTATATTACATCTGTAGCATTGTTACTCTGTAGTCCTTCCTCTTTTATATATCTAATATTGTTTGATCAAGTAGATAATAAGTCAGTAGGCATTATGGAAGATTTAACCAATAATATTCACAAATTTAAGGTAAACTTCATTTAAAGAACTACATTTTTTAAAAAAACATAAATCACATGTCCTTTTTAAGGAATCAGGGAATCTTTAAAAAAAACTACCATGTACTAGGCCATAAGGCAAACCACAACAAATTTCAAAAAATTAGTATACCATGGAGAACATTCTCTGATTAATGATAGATATAAAAAAACAATAAAATCTTAATTTCAAGATATAAGAAACCACACTTCTAAAATTGTTTAATTATGCCTTCTATCTTCTTGATCAATCTTGACAGAAGTTTTCTATTTATACTTTTTTTCAAAATACCACTACTTAGCTTTGGTGACCCTCTTTATATGTTTGTTTTCTATTTTATTAACTTTTAAAATATGTTTTTCTATTTTTCCTGGGTTTTTTTCCTCAACATCTTAAAAGTGGTGAGCTTATCTCATGTACTTTTCAGAGCTTCGGTACTTTGGTTCTAACGTAAGTACTTAAGGTTTCTAAATACTACCTTAGTTACATCTTCTAACTTTTGTTGTATATGTTCTTTTTCAGTTTTATGTATTTTCTAATTTCCATTTGAATTTCTGTTAGAGTCACTGGTAGTCCCTACACATGTACACATAGACACATACGTATCTGTGTAACATATATACGTATGTATACATATAGTATATTTAATTTGATCTTTAATCGAATATACACATCATAATGTATATGTTTATGTATGTATATATGTATTTTTTCCTTAATTTAGTCTTGCAGAAACACTTCATTTTAGCTGTCTTTTGTACAATATATAGTTAGATTTTGCTTTTTATCTCAAACTAAGAGGCTATTATTGTTTTAATAGATAAGTTTAACTTATTTGTGAATATCAGCAAAATTCTTGTGTTTAGTGATGTGGAATGTCTTCTAGGCTAAGTAAATTCTCAGGATAGTCTCATTCTCCCTCACCTGCCTGCCTCTTCTAACTAAATTAATCACTGACAATTTTATTCTTTCTTACCGTAGTAGTTTATATTATGAATTCTCAAGAGGAGACAGAAGAGCATTCATTTGCGGATATATTTAGCGAAGATGAAGCTGAATATAACTTTTTGCTGTCTAAGCCTGTTTGCTTTGTTATATTTGGGAAACCAGTAAGTTATCTTTTCTAACTTATTATTTACTCTATTTTTTTATTTTTAAAATCATAACATTATAATACCATACAAGAATGAAAACCGCATAATGTGCTAATTTTTTCGAGTATTAGGCTTTCGTTGTGTGACTTTAAAAACTGATATCATATTGGTTGTAAGTTCTTAACTTTATCTTGTCTTGTACACTCTAATTGAAAAGGAACCTACATTGTACTTATCTTTGTTTTTACATTATGAAGAAATAGAATTCACAAAGCATTGCACCATGACAATTGTTAGTAGTCTGTGATCAAAAGTTATTTCAAACATAATTTGCTTATAAAACTTTCTGTGAAATTTGTTATGAAGCTCCCTGGGTATGTGAAGACAGGACACTATGGAGACAAACTGGGGCTCTCCCATTAATATCTGAAGATACTGAGAGGCAATGTGTTTTACCTTTGCAGTGTGTTCACGGACCTATGTATTGTCTTTCCACAAAATAAAAAGAAACCAAAATGGATGACACAAGGTATCCTGCCTTACTAGGCATTTCTAGTAAGGACCTCTAAATGAGCAGTATTTTCAGCCATTGAACTAGTTGATAGTTACCATTAGAGAGCCTGAACTGGTGAATTAAAGGGCCTCTCCAGAACAACAAAAACTAAGGGCTGGATCCCACCCTTGATTTAATTTTATATAGACCCTGGGACAGGTACCAAGAAATGGTTCCAGTAACTTTCATTATGTTTCTTAACATTCAGAAGAGTTTCATAAGTCAAGAGTGAACATGTTATGGAACTAGAAGGTATTATGCTAAGCGAAGTAAGTCAATCAGAGAAAGACAACTACCATATGATCTCACCAATACATTGAATGTAAGAAACAAAACAGAAGATCATAGGTGAAAAGTAGAAAAAATAAAACAAGATGAAACCAGAGAGGGAGACAAATCATAAGAGACTCTTAATCATAGGAAACAAACTGAGGGTTGTTGGAGGGGAGGTGGGTGGAGGGATGGGGTTACTGGGTGATGGTCCTTAAGGAGAGTATGTGATATAATGAGCACCGGGTATTATGTAAGACTGATGAATCACAGACCTGTACCTCTGAAACAAAAAATACATTATATGTTAATCAACTGAATTTAAATTTTAAAATGTTTAAAATAAAAGTCAATAGTGAGATTACTCAGATGCAAAGGTTACTACATTAAAGTGATCTATCGTCTTGAAAATATACTTTTCAAAGATGTCCATTAAGTAGGAATTTTTTGTTCTTGGAAGTTACTAAGTGGAAGTTTGTCAAAACAGTCATGACTAAAAACTTTAGAAAAGAGATACAGTGATGGATTTCAATATAATCAAAATGATATGTATTCAAAATTACAAAATTTGGCAGTCAAAAGAGGACAGTACCTGGAATGACGTAATGGTAGAGCTGCCTGATTTCAGGGTTATTTTCTTAATTTAAAAAAGGTTATTTAAATCACTTCAAAAAATGTGACAATAACTAGAGAAAAATTAAGCTACAAATATGTAGAGTCTACTGTTCATTAATTTTTGTGGACAAAAAATCACTTGATAATATTCATGTATTGTAACCATCAATAGAGTCTTTTAAAATGAGAATATGTGTTTCATTGGCAAATGCCTATGGGTTTTAAATAATATCTTTCTTTTTAAGGGGGTTGGGAAGACAACGTTAGCTCATCAGATAGCACAGACATGGAAATGTATTCGTGTAGAAGGTAAATTTTACCCTTCCCTCCCCCAATATTTTATTATAAAAACTTTCAAATATGCATAAAAATGTAAAGAATTATACCATCTAGATTCTGTGATTAACATTTTGCTGTAATTACTTTATCACACATCACTACCAACCTAGTGAATGTTATCTTCATGATAGCATCAGGCTTATTTCTGCTTTTCAGTTAGTCTTAGTTTTGTTCATAGAAGTTAGGAGGCTGTATGGAATGTCTGACTTCATTCTATGGCCTCCAATTCTCTAATTCTCTCATTTAGAACTACTGGAGATGTATGTTTTGGGTATCTCCCTATGAAAGATGAGAAGAGAAGAAACTCTCACAGCTGTTCTTAAGAGCATTTTTCAAGACTTAATTATTTTTTAAGATTTTATTTATTTATCTGAGAGAGAGAGAGAGAGAGCACAAGGTGAGGGCGGGGAAGGGCAGAGGGAGAGGGAGAACCAAGTTCCCCACTGAGCAGGGAGCTGGATGCAGGGCTCAATCCCAGAGTCCTGGGATCATGACCTGAGCCAAAGGCAGATGCTTAATCTACTGAGCCACCCAGGTGCCCCAGGACATAATTATTTTCAATGATAAATTTTATTTTTAATTATTTTGCTTTACATTCTTTGCAGTATATAAGATGAGGACTGCTATCTTTATATAAAATATTCTTTTAATCAATGAAACTATTTTTGTCCTAATAGAAAAAAAAAGCAAAAGAGTGAATTGTCAATTCATAAAAGTAGAAATAAAAAAGACAAATATAAGAAAAAAGTTGTTATTCAAAGAAATGCTAATTAAAATAACACTGATCCAAGGTGCTGGGTGGCTCAGTCCTTAAGTAGTTGCCTTTGGCTCAGGTCATGATCCCAAGGTCCTGGGATCAAGCCCCACATGGGGCTCTCTGCTCACCAGGAAGCCTGCTTCTTCCTCTCCCACTCCCCCTGCTTGTGTTCTTTCTCTCTTGCTATGTCTCTTTCTGTCAAATAAATAAAATCTTAAAATAGAAAACACTGATCCATATTTGCCTATCAAATTGACAAGGAACCTTTAAAGTTTTTATAATTATTTTTGGCTAGAATGTTATGAAATGTTGATTCCATGTGCTGTTAGTGAAATTGCAATCTGGTACAATTTGGGCGAGAACAATCATAGATGACTAGCAGTGAGGGACTTAATTCAGTTCCTGAGTCCTCCCCTAGGTCTTGTCCCTATCACTTCTGTCCCAGGATGTCATCCATAAGGGATGGAATATTTCTTCTTAAAAGGAAACAAATCATTGGAATTCCAGCTTCAGGCTCCCTTTCTCTAATCAGTGTTTACCTATTTTTACATTTCTTGATGCATATTCCTTTCATTTAATCAGAGAGAAAAATTAATGGGCTCTGGATATAACTCTATGGTTAAAAAAGCATATAGATTAATAATACTTTGTGTATAATTTTGAGTGACACTTTACAATTCCAAATCACTATCCTGTACGTAACGTCATTTCATCCTCACATTCTCTTGTGTGCTATACAGGGGATAAGCATGCAAGGCCCAGAGGTATTTAAGAAGTTAGCTTCCTCAAGATCTTTTAGCTAGAGAGTAGCAGAGACAAGTTCTTTGTGGAATACATTCTGATGCCTCATGCTTTGGTTAGTTTAAGTGACATAATGTGTATAAATGTGCTTTGTAAACTCTTAAAGTGATATGCAAATATTAATCTTTGTTACCATTATAAAACACAAATATGTTTCTTAATTTGGCAATTCTAATATCAGCTTGTGCTAATATTTTGAATTCATATTTTAGCTTTACCAATGTTGGAAGAACAGATTGCCAGGGAAACTGAATCAGGAGTTATGGTAAATCTAAGTGTCAAAATTATTATGATTTAAAAAAAAAAAAAAAAGCTCTGTGTCACAGAGGTATATACACTAATATACACTATCTTTGTTGGTTCTTAGTTGCAGTCAATACTGCTCAGTGGTCAAAGCATTCCCGAAGAACTTATCGTAAAGCTAATGTTGGAGAAGCTCAACTCTCTGCAAGTTTCTCACTTTGGTATGTTTGTTTTTATAAATCGGTGGCTATCAAAGCAGCCTTAAAACTCATGCTTTAGTTGAGACACACATAATTTCTGGGGTTGCTGTTTCCTTTGCCCTGAAGTAAGAATTCCAGAGCCTGAATTCAGTGAAGCAGCTTAGGTTTTTTTTTAAGATTTTATTTTTTTTATTTGACAGACAGAGATCACAAGTAGGCAGAGAGGCAGGCAGAGAAAGAGGAGGAAGCAGGCTCCCTGCTGAGCAGAGAGCCTGATGTGGCTCCATCCCAGGACACTGAGATCATGACCTGAGCCAAAGGCAGAGGCTTTAACCCACTGAGCCACCCAGGCACCCACAGCTTAAGTATTTTTGTTTACTTCCTTTTATTCTTCAGACTCTACATTTGTAAACAAATAAATAAATTTAAATGGTTCCATCTCCTTTAAGCTCTGTGTTATTCAGGAAAGGATCGACACTCTCCCGTGGCCCTCACAGTGCAGACAGCCTCTGCTGACTGCTTTCCCATTCACTCAGAGTTTTATTACTGAGTCCTGTCCATGGCTAGCCTTCTTTGCATTAATCCGCACTTATAAGGCAGGGTTTCTTGATTGGCATCAGCTTGCCCTTCTGCCCCAGATATTGGCAGGCTTCAGTCTGTTCTCCCAATCCACTCTCTCACTCTGGACCCAAGAAGTCTCCCTGCACTCCAACAGATGCTGAGCAGGGGTTTGGGGCCTCATTTCTCAAGACAAAGACTACTGAAGCTTAGAATGACTAAATAGAAAAGAGCATACCCTATGACATTTGCAAAAGAAGGAAGAAGAAGTTGGGCTGGGGACAAAATCACCCACCCGAAACAGATTTATTGAATTTAAGAAGAAAAACTTAGCAAGCTGCTTTATATCCTTAGTAAGTTAGGAGAGGACGTTGTGACTATTAAAAAAAAAAAAAAAAGAATATAGGGATAGAGCACTGGGTGTGGTGCATAAACAATGAATCTTGAAACACTGAAAAAATAAAATTTAATTTAAAAAAAAAGAATATAGGGATAAAAATAAAATGCAGTAAAGTAAAAACCATGATTGCCAAAGCAAGTCAATAATGGAAGTAGCAAAAGCAGACGTCCCTGCAAACTATGTCTGTATCATTTACATCTATAGGTAGAAAGATTTCTCTACAGGTGGATGATATACAGAACAAACTACATCTATTCACTCACGTATAGAAAAATATCTATTATATATGTTGTGTTATATATGTGTATATATATATATACATACATATATATGTATATACACACACACACACACACACACACACACACACATATACTTTGTCTACACATCAGTCTTCTAACTATTCAGTGATAAAGAAGTTGAGCTTGGGAAAACATCCAGAACGTAGGAGGTTAAATGAGTTAAATGAGGACAATGACAGAATTCCAACATAGGTCCATAAATGACCTCCAAAAGCATAGTGATTAAAGCTGAAGCATGTATACGCATAGGCAGACAAATATCTCCTTGTTTATATTTCATCTCCCCTTACCTCTTGAAAAATTTAGAGTAATTTAGCCCCAAAATCATGGTATAAATGATAAATATAGGCAAAAAGAAAAAACAATGAAAAAAGAAATCTACTCAGTTATGCTATTCATGATGTTCAGAATCTTTTTAACTTCTTGTTGAAGATTTCAAACAAAAGTGAAAGTGATATAAAACTGCCCCCATGTGTCCCTCACCCAGCTTCAATGACAACTCTTGTCTCATCTTGTTTCATGTGACCTTCTGCCCACATCCCTCTACTAACCTACTTTATTTTGAAGCTAATTCATATCATATCAGTTCATCTGTAAATGTTTTAGTATATATTTCAAAAAGATAAGGAATATTTTTAAACCTAGCATCACATTACATTATCATGCCTACTAAACTAATAGTAAATCATCTACTGACCACTCTGTGGTCATATTTCATTATTTGCCTTGTGTATTTTTTTTTCCTAGCTGATTTTTGGGTTTTGTTTTTTGGTTTTCTGTTTTGGGGTTTTATTTTGTTTGTTTGTTTTTTGGACTTTTTTTTGTTTTATTTGTGTGTGTGTTGTTGATTGTTCATTTTCTTTGCTTAGTTTTTTTTTTTTTTTTGAAGGATCCATCCAGGTTTCACATATAGCAATTGGTTAGTATGTCTCAAGTCCCTTTAAATCTATAAATTCCCTCTACCTCCTTCTATCATCTTGTGTTTTCTTTGTTGAAAAAGCAAGTTATTTGTGTTTAAGAATTTCCCACATTTTGGATCTTGCTGACTGGCATCCCCTCAAAGCATTTAATGTATTCCTCTTTCCCCTAGACTTGCTGTACACTGATGCTTGCTCTGGGAGCTGGCAGAGGAAAAGCAGTATAAATGATTTCTTGAGTCTGAGGGCCACACTGTTAACATGCAATTGCATGGCTGTGTTTTAGGTATGCACAACTGGGCTTTTTAAGGGCTCTAGTGGGGATGGGACCTAGAACCCCTTCTGCCCAAACTCCCCCCACCTGTTCTATAGCATCCCCAGAGGAATTTCTATGGAACCTAGCATTTTGCTAAATGCATTTTAAAAGTCTTTGCTCATCAAGGAGTCTTTCTGGTGTTTGGTCCTACCCACCAGCCTGGTAGATGGTAGGAGCAAAATTGGAAGTGAGGAGCTTTCAAAACAGGGGCATTAACTTGGGTCAGGTCTGGGTGAGGCTAGGTAACTGAAGACACTAAAATCCCTAAAGACAGATGCGTGCTGCTGGGGACACTGCACCACAGAATATTGCCAAATTCAATCTTAATTTTTTTCTGTACCAGAGCCCTTTTACAGTTGAACCTTTCTATCTCTATTTAGAAATAACTTACACAATCTGTAATTACAATCCTTTCATTCACAACCTGTCATGCTGTGTTGGCTTTTGGCCCAAATCAGTTTCCATGAACTACATCCTTACCCAAGAGGAAAAGACAGAGCCAATGCCTGGGCATCCTGAGAAGTCCCTCTTTGCTTCCTGTTTCTAGATTCCAGAAAAACTCACTTTCTCCAGTAATGATGGACAGCCCTAGTCTAGGCATTCCCTGCCCCCAACATATCCCATTGTGGATGGTCTCGTAAGTCATTGGTCACAGTGTATCCACTCAGATCAGGCTGGCATGAGGTCAGGTATCTATTAGGGCTGGATGAACATAAACTACTTGAGATCTCTGAATCTCTCAGCACTTCAATCTGAAAGCAGTGGCATGCCATCTTCAGTTTGGTGGAAATGGGAATTCATTTCACTGTACCAGAAAGTGGAGGCAAAGGGATGGCATGGACCAAGTAGTTACCCCTGGGCAGTCATATGGACAGTATTTCAGTTTCTCCCTAGTGGGGTTGATACAGGCTAAACACTAGCCTGCAGCGTGTCTACTCTGCCAATGCTGGTACAAACAGAGCCTCGCAGCAAGAAGTGGTAGGAGGTCTACCATTCTTCCATCTTCAGCATTGAAGGTAGGGGCTTGGCAATGGTGTCAAGGAGATATGGGACAGAGAGGGGAAGTCCTCATCTATGCTTCCATCTTCACACATGTCTCTGGGGTTAGAGAGGCTGGCAGTGGGCTTAGCAGCTCTGATCTGTCTATAAGGAAATGTCCTTGTAAGTATCCAGAATTGGGTCTAGAGAGCTAAGCTCTTCCACTCTCCCACATCTCTTCCATAGACATGTTCCTAGGGCCTGGGTGTGATGATACTGGCCACCTCTCAATGGGTAAGACCCTAAAACTCATCACTCAGAAAATTCAGGCCACCCAAATACTGGCCTGTCAGCTGAGAACCAGACTCCATGGGAACCACCCACTCTTCTGCTGCTTCCACTAGGAAAGAGACCAAATTTTTAAACTCTTTCCAGTCCACATGTACGCCTGAGGTTTAGGATATCTACAAACAGTTGTACTTGAAATGCCTGATAAGCTGTCCCCGCAGTAGCAGTGACTGTAGTAATATACTGAGTCCTGGAGAGCACAGCATACAGAATGCCAAACGTCTTGCTGTCATCCCTTTGTAACACTCAGATGGTGGGCCGTGCTGCTGGCAGAGGGAATGAGAGGAAGGTACTGTGTAATCCCCTGTTGCTTGGAAGGGGAAGGCATGAATTCTGGAGACTGATGGTCTCTGGAAATGTCCAGTCAGGAGGGGTGAGCTGGGCAAGGGTTGCATTCAGTCTAGGACCAGGCCGCCTCACCACAATACTCACCCTTAAACCAGGAGGTTAATGCCAGCCATCATATCCCAATGTCTTGACAAGTTTCCAATAAGGTTGTTAATCAAATGGAGGATAATTTAACAATAAAATCCAAACCAAACTAAGGAAGTAGGAAGCCAAGGGGAAAAAAAGCAAGAGCAGCAGGAGGCGGTAGGTAGAGAAAGGTCTGGCCCAGTTCCTGAGACAAGGCCAATGCATGCGGTGGCTAAATTTTTGCAGGGGGTTGTTGGGTTCATTTAAGGAACCTTGAATAGAATGGATGCCTTAGGATACCACCAGTATTTCAAAGTCTTTCAAAGACAAGAGCAAAAGCAAAAGAATAGGCAGAGTTGGAAACTAAAGATTATAGCAAGACGGGAGAGAATCATGGTTATAGTTCATATATCCAAAACCAAAGATAATTGGTCTCCCTTTCGCCCTTTGGAAATTAAACTACTTGGGATTGCATCCAGCATATAGTTAGCAGATGGTAAAGTGTTTGAAAAAGTTTAGGAGAAATGCCTAAGGATTTGATGAGATTTTGGATTACTATGGTAGTTGTTAGTCTGCTTTTATAAAATAAAAAGATAATAATAATATGCATGTGATAACCATATTCTAAAGAGAGAGTTTTGAGATTGGCTTATTAGACACATTACATTCATTTATTCATCTCTCAACAGAAACTTAATAACTTTAAAATCATACTATTCTATGCATTGCATAGGATAGCAGTTCTCAAACTTTTTAGTCTCAAGACTCCTTTATACTTATAAAAATTGTTGAGGCCCCAAAAGAGCTTTTGCTTACTTAGGTTATATCTATCAGTATTTATCATATTAGAAATTAAAACTAAGAAATGTTTAAAACATTTCTTTAAAAGAAGAAAATAGGGCACCTGGGTGGCTCAGTGGGTTAAGGCCTCTGCCTTCGGCTCAGGTCATGATCTCAGGGTCCTGGGATGGAGCCCCGCATCGGGCTCTCTGCTCAGGGGGGAGTCTGCTTCCCTCTCACTCTCTGCCTGCCTCTCTGCCTAATTGTGATCTCTCTCTCTGTCAAATAAACTCTTTTAAAAAATAATAAATAAAAGAAGAAAATAAAATATGTTTAAAAATCACAACAAAACCATCACATGTTTACAGTAATAGCATATTTCATTAAAAATTCACATTCTTCAAATCAAAAAACTTAGTGAGAAGAGTGGTATTATTTTTCATCTTTGCAAATCTCTGTAATATCTGGCTTAAGAGAAGACCTGACTGGATTCTCATATCTTCTATTGCTCAATCTGTTGCAGTATATTGTTTTTATTGAAATATATGAGGAAAATCCAGCTTCACACAAATATGTAGTTAGAAAGGGGAAGTATATTTTAATAGTCTTTAGAATAATTGTGACTATTCTTGATCCTGCATTAAAACTCACTGAGGGGAACTTTCTTAAAAGTTATCTGCATTGTAGAATCTGAAACCATATGGAGGACTTTTCAATCTCTGTTCCATAAAATCCATTTGTCTGTCTTGAACTTGGACTAGATCTTTTACCCATGCATGACTTGGCGGCACCATGTAGTGGTTATTTTGGAAAATATTGACTCACTAAGTTGTGCAGGTTTTCCAAATGCTGATACTTTTTATTATACACTATCAAAAAATCACTTTTATTAATTTTATTAATTTCACCACCAATTTCATTAAGAAAAGCTCTAAAAATTGGGAAGTTGTTAAGCTTATGGCAGTAGATACACTCTTTCTAAAATTTGAATTTTTGCTGGAATTTTATCATTGGAACAAATACTGTCAGTTGTCCTTGAAGTGACCAGCTCACTCTACTCACTTCTAATAAAATGTCTGCCAATTATCCAAAACCAAATAACCTTTTAAGAAAAAAAGTTCCTATTAAAATAGTAGAAAAATTGACTGATGTCCTTAATTCTGAGGGAATTAAGAATTTATTAATAAGAAAATTTTCTCAAGCAAGAGAGCAACATAAAGAAATATATTAAGGAAATTTTTAATGTGATGATGGCAAATGGGGTGAATTTTAATGAGCAGATTTAGGTTTCTGGGTGGGAAGGCAAGATAATGTGCTAAGCCAAAATCATATTGATAATGTTCTGTTTTATAAACAGTATGGGGAGAACATGGGTGTTTTATTACTCCCCATATTTATATAAACACTATATATGTACATATTCTATTATAAAACACTAGCTTTAGAAAGAAAATAATATATTATACACCCCCTATAATATACCTTTACCGCTTTCCTAATGTTTAAAGAATTATTATGGATTTTCTTTCCTAGACACTTCATATGCTTAAAATAAATTGATTTGGAATTTTTAAAAATGTCTCCTCCTAGCTCAGTGATTTTATTTATGATCAGAAGAATGGTATTCAGAATTACGCTTCATGTGGCAATAAACTTAACAATTAAGTGAAAATATTTGAAGATTTTAAGATCTACATTAATCTTTTAATCCATAAGCAAATGACATCTTCTAAAGCAATAATGAATCAATGCTCTCTTACATTGATAATATTATAAAACTTTAAGAATTATATATTTTACTCAACAGGTTATGTTATCACTGAACTACCAACTCTTTCAGAGGATGCCATGACTACTTTGCAGCAAATAGAATTAATTAAAAATTTAAATTTGAAACCTGATATTATAATCAATATTAAGGTAAGAATATTAGTTGTTTCATTACAATAGTTAACCATTCTTTTTGATAGTGATATTCAAGGAATGTCTGCAAGAATATTAATGGGGCTCCTGAGGGGCTCAGTCTGTTAAGCATCTGCCTTCATCTCAGGTCATGATTTCAGGGTCTTGGAAATGGAGCCCCGAGTTGGGCTCCGCACTGAGTTGAGAGTCTGCTTCTCTCTCTCTCTCTCTCTCTCTCTCTCAAATAAATAAATAAAATCTTAAAAATATATTAAGTAGTTAAGGAAATGATAACATATGTCAACCATAGGGACTACTGAGTTATACTTTCTGATACCTCTGTGCTTCTGCACCTGCAACTCCATCCACAAAAAATATCTCTCTGCCTCTTCAACAGTCTTCAACATAGCCATCCTTGAAAGTCAGTTCAGACATCATCTGTTTCCCTGATGACCACCCCTTCCACACCAACATACAAACTAACTCTTTCTCTCGCTTTCTCCTTTTCTCTCCCTCTCTTCCTCTCCTTTACTATTCCTCCTTATCCCCTATGCCTTACTTAATACAGAAAAGTTGAATACTTTTCTGATGACCATGTTGTTCTCTTCTATCATATTATCTTATTATATATTGTAATTGTCCATTTTCCTTCTGGACTCTGCCTTATATGAAGGCAAAAACCATGTCTTAACTCATATAAACATCAACTAACACAATATATAGTATCTCACAGACACCTGATAAGTCTGTCAGTTAAATAAAAGAAGGAGCAAATAAGTTGGACATATGATTGTTAAAAAACATTGCTAGATTGATTAAGAATCAAGCCTGGATCCTGTTCCCAATCTCTCCTTTATCAACAGCATATGGTAGATGACATTTAGAAGATTCAATTTCCTCTTTACAAAAATAGTAACTGCCTCATGGGGTATGACAACAATTCAGGAAGTCCACGTCTGCTTGTTTATATGAAAATTAATGATAAGCTTTATATTCATATCTGCCTGATTCTCCAAAGGATTTGACAGCTCAAAGTAAAAGATGATTCTCAGCTCAGATGCTGGCACCTGGGAGTGTGTTAGGGTTAGCTGTGAGAGAGAGGAGGTGTTGCGGTGCTGGGCCTGATGTCATCTACAACCCACCACAGGCTGTGATTGGAGACCAATCAAAATCCCTCCACGGACCTTGAGAATGTCACATGTATGTAAGGGAGAGAAGAAAAGATCTCAAACAATTAACTAAAACCAAATATAAAGTCCAAGCCATGGAAAACATAGATTGTATAGGAAATTAACACTTGATGGAATGAAAGTCCAGATACACAGGCCATTAGCCTCCAAATGCTTACTAATTTGGAGCATAAATTTGGTTCTGAGTTTAATGAGCCAAAGTAGAAGGGGAAATGTGACCACTTACATAAAATTCACATTGTCCGTGAAAAGACGAGACATTCCTCAGAAAAAACAAAATGAGAGAAATTAGAATTAAAATTTTAAGTGAGAGAAATATCTTACATGGGTCTTAGTATAAAAGATCATCCATGTAGGGGTGCTTGGGTGGCTCAGTTGGTTAAGCGGCTGCCTTCTGCTCAGGTCATGATCCCAGGGTCCTGGGATCAAGCCCTGCATGGGGCTCTCTGCTCGACAGGGAGTCGTCTTCTCCCTCTCCCTCTGCCTGCCACTCTGCTTACTTGTGCTCTCTCTCTCTCTCTCTCTCTCTCTGGCTGTTAAATAAATAAAATTAAATTTAAAAAAAGATCATCAATGTAGAGAATGAAGTCCTTAATCTCATTTATATTATAAATGTGATAGTGGGTATCCAGGTGGTTTCTACACATTGACTTAAGTGTAGAGGGCCTAATGTGAGACAGAACTCAATACAACACACATTTCTCTGGTGGTTTGGCCTTATTTGGGATAAATCTTGGAATTTCTAGAGCAGAAGTTCTTAGCCTAGAATCCAGGAGTCCTTAAACATCTGTGAACCTTCTGAAATTATTTTATTGTGTATATCTGTTTCTCTGAAGCAAAATCCAATAGCTTTCCTCGTATTCTAAAGGGGTCTGTACTTTTAAAAAAATAAATAAAACAAAATGATTACAGGCCAGTACTAGATCTACTACAGCAGTGGTTCTCAGAGTACTGTCCCAGGGCCAACTGCAACAGCAGCACTCAGAAGTTTGTTAGGAATACATATTCTTAGCGCCCACCCCAGAACTATGACTCAGAAACTTGAAGGGCAGACAGAAGGTAGTGTTCAGCTATCTGTGTTGAAAAGCCCTTCACATGACTCTTGATGCCCAATGAAGTGTGAGGACCACTGCTCTGAGGCATGTCCTTCAGACTCACTCTCATATGAGTCACTTCCTGCAAGTGAAAGTAGGAGATAGCCGAAGGCAGTAGTCTTTGTCAAGGACCTCCAGTGTGGGTATTCTGGGTTGCTGAATAAGGAAGGGCAAACACACATTATAAAAATGACTTGAGAGGGTTGAAACCTTTCTTGTGAATTAGGAAGCCTAATGAATTAGGAAGCCTAAATAAGTCTTGCCTCAGTAAATACCCATCCCATCTAACTCCACATAGAGTTGGCCTGAAGAAATCCAAAAATGAGCAAGAAGGTCCTAAAGTGTTGTTTCTCAAAGTGCGGTGCCTGAACTGCCGGCATCAGAATCACTGAGGATGTTTGTTAAAATTACTAATGTTGTTCCTTAGTGCCCTGACTACGATCTATGCCAAAGAGTTTCTGGGCAAAGGCAGCACAGTAGTACAGGGTACATCTACAGAAGAGATCAGTGGGATCCGGAAGTCATTGAGAATCGTAGGAAAAAAAGGAAAGAAGCCCAAAAAGAAGGAAAAGTAGAAGAGGAAGGCGAAGAGGAGGAAGAGCAAGAAGAAGAAGAGGTAATATCCCAGTATCATATATTACACTTCTAAAATTTGCTACAATTAAATAATAGCATGGATAAGGAAAATAGAAGATACTAGGGAAAAATACATTTTAAATTTTTATTTAATCTGGGGGAATAGAACAAATATTTCACGTTTTCAAGAACTATTAGATCATAATCTAGAGGCCATCAAGTTTAACCTTCTTGTCAGTACGGAAGTCCTTCCACATCCTAACAGCTAAGCTACTTCATTTCATAGCAACAGAGAGTTCTATGTGGCTCTTTAACTTTAAATTAATTAAAATTATATAAAATTTAAAAGCTAATTCCTCAGTAGTACTAGCCACATTTCAAGTGCTCATGACCAAATATGGCTGCGTCTTCCAAACTGGACAGCACAGATACACAAGACTTCCATCACCGCAGAAAGTTCCACTGGACAGCTAGTGAGTGCATGCACTTCTTCAGAGGACAGCTGCCTCTTAGGTCCAGCCTAGCCAACTCTTGCCATGTGGGAATGCTAGTCTATTTTTACCAGGTAGTCTGATTTTTCCAAAGAAGCCAAAATCAGGATTTTAAAAGTAGTTGGCAACTAATCCAAAATTTCAAAAATACAGTGTAGGTCAATGCTATGGGATTTAAATAGATTAATGTCTTCAGACTGAATTCTGCCCCCCCGGGCCTGGTTTGCTGTGATGTCTGCCTAGTAGCACAGCCATGTTTAGAAGTCAGACATGCAAACATGTCACCCACTTGGGTTGATGGCCAATAATTTCATGAAACTGTTCACCCTTATATACACACAACTGTTAATCTCCCTAAACCTTTGTAATAGCTTTGTAAATGTTCCCTTGGCTTCCACTTTCCTCTCCATCCCCATTCCATTCTTTACAAAAGCCAGAGCCATGTTTTAAAAATATGACCCTTAGTGACTTTCTATTACCTGTAGATGAAAATTCACCCTTATATAATTTGAAAGGCCATAGACCTGGTCTCTGGTCTCACTGATCTCATCCCTGACTGTCTTGCCTTGCTTGCCCGCTGTGTTCCAGCTGCTCCCTTGGCCTTCCAGCTAGTCTTCAACTATGCTGGACTCAATCTTACTTTCACGCTTGGGGCATTCAGTGTCTCTTAAATAAAAATCCTCACTCTCCCTTCTACTGCTTCTCATTCATCTATAGGCATGTAGATGTAATGAGAGGGAGGTGTGGCTTGTAAATTAAGTAATCATTAAGATAAAGATCTTGGAAATCTCTTTTTTTCCATTTAGGCATTTATTGCAGAAATGCAGATGGTGGCTGAAATTCTTCAACATGTAGTTCAGAGACCTGAGGATTATTTGGAAAATATTGAAAACATTGTTAAACTTTATAAGGAAATAATTCTTCATCCTTTAGAAGTAAGAATAAGATATATTGTTAAAAATAGAAATATTGATATATTTTTCATCCTCTATATTATCTGATTCTCCACTACTTAATTTTGATAAAATGCTGTTAGAATAAGACTTCCATCCCAAAGGCTGTTTTACAGAACAGTATTAGTTGACTCTTTAAAAAGCTGCAGTATTGTTGAAAAGTGATAAATGAACTACATTTTTCAAAAGTCACTAGAGGAATTTATTTATGGTTGGAGGTTGGAAAACCCATGCTAAGAGACTATTTTGTAAAAACATTTTCAATCCATATTTATGGGTTTATCAAAACAAATGTGCATTTAAGATGCGTCTTTTATTCTAAAAGGAATTGTTAATTTATTTAAATTACAATCTACAGAATTATCCCCAGATTGGTTTCTATGGTTATCCCATTCAAAGCTGATTATATGTAAACATGATTAAGGCCATTACATATTGGAATAGGAAGGTTTTAATTAAAATAATTAACATTTTAAAAATATGATTACTAAAGTTACAATTATGTGAAAAGCATATTTTATACGGTCAAAAGTCCAGGGCAGACTCTGCCAAATTTGTGTTGGAGATTTATTCAACAAACATTTACCAAACTTGAGTATTTGGTCACACACCATGCTGAGCAATGGAACTACAAAGACAAAAAACAGTCCTCAAGTTGCCTCTTCCATTCTGATAGAGAAACTAAAAGGATTTGTTTAATGTTCTCTTTAAAGCTTACATATTTTTATAGACCAATGAGTGGATCATTTTCATTCTCATTGTTTGCCCCCAAGAGGGGAGCCAAATTTAATTTCTTTCTTATTATGACTTTTATTGCTCCCTACCTCTTCTTCTATTCCTGGCCTTTAAACATAGCTTCTTAAGAGTACTTTGCATATCTATCTATAATCTACTTCCTTCAAATAGAAATATCCTGCAAACTCCTTAAGTGGCTAGCCCTGAGGATGAAATAAAGCATAATTAAAATAAGGTTCGGAAAGTTAGAAAACTATTCACCAGAATAGAACCCAACCTCACATAATATTGTGAAAAACAAAATGCTCTGGACAATTACAATGATTTTGTTCAGACTATTTTAATAGGGAGAACATTCACTACTGAGAAATATCTCAAGGAAAAGGAAGGGGGACCTAGGGGTTTTATGGAGGCAGGTAAACAAGGGAGACATCCTCAAGTCTTAGGGAATGATGGAGAAGGATGAAGACAGATCTTATCTGAATCCTTGAGGAAGGGTAGAGGTGGGTCTTATCTCTGAACCCTCCCTACTTTCTGGGGATACAGAGTTCAAATAGAGTTCAACATTGCCAATGTACAAAAATGAAATCCAATGGATTTTAGATTTTAATATTAAAAACAAAAAACAGTGGAAGAAAATTTAGAAGAATATTAATATAATCTTGAGATAGAGAAAATCTAATTTCAGCAAGAAAGGAAATCAGAAACAATGAAAATGGATATATTTTATTATAAAAATGTTTTATATTATAGAAGATTACATAAAGTCAAAAAGATAAATCTTTCTTATCATTAATGGTAAAATATTTGCAACTGATATAGCTTAAAGACTTTCCATGAATATTAGGGAAAAGAAACAATCTGATAAAAAAATGCACAGATGTTATGGTTAGACAGTGTACAGAGATGGATATGTAAATATCGAACCTCACCCATAGCTAGGGGAATAAAAAGTAAAACAAACCAATCTCATTTTCAGTTATCAGATTGGTAGAAATTACTCTATGAATATATGCAGAGAGATAGATGCCCCAGAACATTTTCTATTTGGAAGGACTCTAAAACATCAATGTAAAGAAAAACTGAAAAGAAAAAAATCAGAAAGAGAATAAAATTCATGATAAGAAGACTAATTTAGTGTTTTTCAAGAGAGCACTTAAAATAATATACATGATATCATCTATAAAGCAAACAATTTAGTTTTAAAGATTTCTTCATAGTATATTAAGATTCTGATCTTATGTTCAGTTTTGCCAATGATCCTGGACCATAAGGTTTCTATTTTCTGCAGGAAGTAATGGCTGAACACAATTCCCAGTATCTCATTGAGCTAGATGGAAATAAACCCCCAGAGGAGCTCTTCATGGTAAGTACAATGTTCATAAGAATATCCCAAGGTTTGAAAAATCAAAAAGTTACTGACTGGGTTGTACTTATTTTAATAAACATTAAAAATGTGTTTATATTTTAGCACCACTTACTTTTGGAAAATTCCTCTTGACTCTTAAAATATGATGTTATACATATTCCTCTGTCCTTATTTAAATCAAAACTACATTTGAATTTAAAATCTCTGTGTAACAAAAAGTGCCTCAAAGAAAAGTAAAAACAAATAATGGCCAATAAGCATAAAATGCTTACAATGAGTCCTTAAGGAAATGCAAACCAAAACCATAATGACTTATCACTTTGTACCCACTAAGATGGCTAAAATTCAAAAATAAACAAACAAACAAAAACCAGACAATAGCAAGTGTTTGTGGGGATGTGGAAAAATTGGAGCCCTCATATGTTGCTGATGGGGTTATAAAATGGTGCGGCTGCTTTGGAAAATAGTTTGGTAGACCTCCGTAAGTTAAACATGGCATTACCACATGATTCAGCAATCAACTTCTTGATATATATACCCAAAATAATTGAAAACAGGTGTTCAAACGAAAACATACATGAAGGTTCATGGCAGCACTATTCACAAAAGCCAAAAGGTAGAAATAAGCCAAATGTCCATATACTAATGAATGGAAAAGTAAAATATGGTCTGTCTGTACACTAGAACATCATTCAGCAATAAAACAGAATGAGGTTTGGGTACAGGCTACAAGATGAATGAATCTTGAACACATACTAAGTAAAAGAAAAGTTACAAAAGATCCCATATCATATGATTCCATTTATATAAAATGTCCAAAACAGGCAGACCTATCAAAATGGAAAATAGACTAGCGGCTGCCTGGGGTGAGGTTTCCCACAATGGGAGATCTCAGGATAAACGTGGAGTGACTACTAATGGGTAAAGGGTTTCTTTTTGGGGTAATGAAAGTGTTCAAGATTCATTGTGGTGATAGTTGTGCAAATCTATACTAAAAACCACTGAACTCTACACTTTACGTGGGTGAATTATATGTGAATTGTATCTCAGTGAAGCTTTTTTTAAAATAAGGAATATACTCCATTCTACCTCACTGGACAGTCTACATCTCTCACCTCTATAGCTGGAGAATCCCAGGGCTCACTCCTTATGCACCCTTCTCTGTCTGCCCTACTAAACACTGGTAAATTCTTAAACTCATGTTGCTATCCCAGAACTTTCCCCTGAATTACATGCCTATATAATCAATTGCTACTCGGTATATACAATTGGATGCCTAGTAGTTATCTCAGATTTAAATGCGCAAGAAAAACCCTCTGATCCACCTGCCCCAGATACGCTCCTCCCACAGTTTTCCCTTCTTGCTACGTGTTGAGTCCACTCTTCAAGCTGCTCTTCTCTTTTTCTCACATCCCACATCCAAGCAGGCTTTTGCTTTGAAATATATCCAGAATTCGGATTTTATAACACAAGCACACTTTTCTCAAGGTAGAGAGCAGAAGCTCCAATAGGCCTGGTTGAACCTTGCCAAACCTTGCCAGGCCTCATTTGCCAGAAAGGCCTGACCTTTCTGCCCATTCCATTGGCCAAAACAAGCTACATGGAGAAACGCCATACCAGTGGGGTAGGGAAATGTGTTCTACCCACAGTGAGCTAGGGAATTAACATGTGAAGGGAAGGAAGGATAAATTATGAACAAATAATACAATCTGCCACAGATTACCATTCTCCATCAGAACTTTGTTGATGCACCATCTCTCACCTCAGAGTCAACATTTCATATCCTTCTGCAAGGTGTCCCTGTTAGTTTCTAATTCGCCATAGCAAAATACCATAGATTAGGTGGTTTTAAAATGACAGAAACTTATTTTCTTATAGTTCTAGAGGCTAAAAATAAAAAAGTCAAGGTGTTGGCAGGGCCCTGCTCCCTCCAAAGCCTCTAGAGGCTGATCAGACATTACCTCTTCCAGCTTCTGATGGTCCCAGACATCTCTTGGATTGTGGCAGCATAACTCCCATCTCTGCCTCCATCTTGACATGGCTGTATTCCCTCTGCCAGAACAGGCCCCATAGAGCTCGACCTTTAAGGACATGAATATTTGGGGACCAGAGGGCAGACTTTATGGGTTAAATTGTGTTCCCCCAAAAGATATGTTGGGCTCCTAACTTCCGGTACCTATGATTGTGACCTTATTTGGAAATAGGATCTTTTCAGATATAAACAAGTTAAGGTGAGTTCATACTGCATTAGGCTGGACCCTAACTTAACATGGTGGGTACTTGCAAGAGAAGAGACTCAGACACTTAGGGAAAAGATGGCTGTGTGACAACAAAGGTAGAGATTGGAGTGATACATCTACAAGCCAGGGAACACCAAAGATGGCCAGCAAACCACCAGAAGGTAGAAGCAAGGAGGTATTCTATGCATAAGCTTATCACTTCAGAATATTTGAGATGTTCAAATGTTAACGTATTTAAATATTTGTTCTTTAACAAATTTAGACAGTTATGGACCGACTTAAATATCTGAACCTAAAAAGAGCAGCTGTTTTAACTAAACTGCAGAGTGCAGAGGAAGAAATTACTGACATAATGGAAAATGTAAGTTCTTTTTGACTGTTGGAAAGTCTATCTTTTCACTACATTTTGTGACCTTAATTTAATGTATCCTTCCAAAGTATAAAAGGAATTTCAGGGGACCTTTCATAAAGATGGATTTAATTTTTAGGGAGAAGCTATAATATTAGCTCAATATTTTTGTGAACACTACAGAAAAATTTTGAAACAAAGATAATAAAATCAGAACAATTAGCTACAAGAATAATGAGAAAGAAAACCAGGTTCATTTTTAAATTTGCAATGCCAAAGGAAGCAAAGGCATTAAAGTCCTCAACTCTACAAGCACTCATTTATTCCTTCCATCATTCAACCCATTTTTAAAATAACTACTGTGTTCCTGACACTGATGTATTATGGATGTGACAGCGCTAAGTGCTAAAAAAGCTCCCAGGCCTTTTTTAACTTTTTTTTTTTTAAGGTTTCTGTCATTCATGACAGAGAGCAAGAGAGGGAACACAAGCACAGAGTAGCTGAGGAGGGAGAAGCAGGCTCCCTGCTGAGCAAGGAGCTCGGTGGGCTCAATCACAGGACGCTGGGATCATGGCTGAGCTGAAGGCAGCGGCTTAGCTTACTGAGCTACCTAGGTGCCCCTCAGGCCTTTTTTTAAAATAAGATTTTATTTATTTTAGAGTGAGAGAATGAGCACGAGCTGGGGGAGGGGCAAGGGAAGAGAATCTTCAAGCAGACTCCCTGCTGAGCGTGAAGCCCCTCACAGGACTCCATCCCACCACCCATGAGATCCTGACCTGAGCTGAAACCAAGAGTCAGATGCCTACCTGACTGATCCACTCAGATCCCCCATTCTCAGGCCTTTAATTGGAGGATGTGATCCACTCTGAGAAGTTTAGTTTCACCTCTATGAATAGAAATTGAACAACAAATACAAGAATCATAAATAGATACCATAATTCAAATAAAATAATCTTTGAAGGAAGAAGTTACTTTGTGATCCTGGACTGGGTCATCCTTACGTCTTAAGCACAGTTGCAGTAGGTTCTCGGACTTCAGTTGTCTAGTGCTAAAGAGGAAGAAAGGTGGGCCTGATTAGAGTCTCTGGGCTGAGCCTCCTTTTCTAGGTCATCATCAGAGGAAACATTTAAAGTATCCATAAAACCTGGGGGAATTTCCCAGGTAGAAAATTTGTCCTTAGAAATTATTGTATGTGGGGTGTCTGGTAGTTCAGTCAGTAGAACATGTAACTCTTGATCTCAGGGTCATGAGTTCAAGCCCCACACAGGACATGGAGGCTACTTAAAAAAAATGTTGTATGCATAGGCCTAAGGTTATAGTTCATAATATAGAGAACTAAAGATGACTTCCCTGTTTTTCATGAAAGGGCAGAAGTTATGACTGTGTATACTGGGGTCATTATTCATAACCCTGAAGCAGTATTTCTCCCTGACAGCTCAGATCATCTCCAAAAGAATCACCTAAGAAGCGTCCTACAAATACAGATTCCTTAGGCTCAGATTCCAGATTGATTGAACTAGAATGTCTGGAGTTGGGACTAGAAATGTATTTTTTACAAGATCCATAGAGGATTCTTATACCCACTTAAGTTTAAGAACCCATACTTTAAAGTTTGGGACACTGATGGGGTATCTGGGTGGCTCAGTCAGTTAAGCCTCTACCTTCTACTCAAGTCATGATTTCGGGGTCCTGGGATCAAGCCCCACTTTGGGCTCCCTGCTCAGTGGGAAGCCTGCTTCTCCCTCTTCTTTTGCCCTCCCCCCTCCACACACACTTGCGTTTTCTCTCTCTCTCTCTCTCTCTCTCTCTCTGTCTCTCTCATAAGTAAATAAAATAAAATCTTTTAAAAAAAATAAATAAAGTTTGGGACACCAATGGAACCTGATTGATCAACCTCAATCAACCTTTGATATAACTTTGATATCCTGTTCTAATTAATGCCGGAGTCCCATTCCAGATTCTGTTTTAGCTGATCTGGACATTAATATATTTAAAGAGCTTCCTTGATGATATCACTGTCAGGGCTAGGAATCATTGCTTTAAACTTTCCCATTACATTGGTTTTCTAAAAATCAGCTACCTTTAGCTGAAAGACATCTGACTAAAGTTCTTTGAAATACAGGAACTGTATCAAAGGTAGAGGCAACAACAACAACAACAAAAATAGATGAATTGGACTCCATCAAAATGAAAAATATTTGTTCATAAAAGGACACTATCAATGGAGTGAAAAGATAACCCACAGAATGGGAAATATTTGTGAATCATATATCTGATAAGAGATTAATATCCAGAACATATAAAGAACTCCTACAACTCAACAATAATAAAACAACCCAATTCAAAAATGCACAAAGACCTAAGTAGACATTTCTCCAAAGATTTACAAATGGCTGATAAACACATGAAAAGATATTTAACATAACAAGTTTTAGGGAAATGCAAATCTAAACTACAATGAAATACTACTATATACCCAATTAGGATGGCTATTATCCCAAAAACAGAGAATAAGTGTTGTCAAGGATGGAGAGAAACTAGAATGTTTGTGCATCATTGGTGGATAAAATGGCGTAGCACTATGTGAAACAGTTTGGGGGTTCCTAAAAATGTTTAATACAGACTTAACCATAAGACCTAGCATTCCACTCCAAGGTATATACCCAAACAAACTGAAAGCAGGGACTCAAACAGAAACTTGTACACCGATTTTCATAGCCACTTAATTCACAATAGTCAGAAGGTAAAATTAACCCAAATGTCCATCAAAGGATGAATGGATAACAGTGATATATATACATATACGTACACACACACACACACACACACTCTGAAATGTTACTCAGCCTTAAAAAGGAATGAAATTCTGACACATGCTAAACCATGGATGGAACTTCAAAACATGCCAAGTGATGCAAGCCAGACACAAAAAGGCAAATATGATTCTATTTACATGAGGAAGAGTGGAATGGGGAGTAATTGTTCAATGGATGTAGAGCTTCTGTTTGGGTTAATGAAAAAGCTCTGGAAATGAATAGTGGTAATGGTCACAACACTGTGAATGTACTTCAAGCCACTGAATTGTACACTCAAAGATAGTTAAAATGGTAAATATCATGTCATGTATATTGTACCACAATTAAAAAAAAAACAAAAACCTCCTTGCAGATTCTACTGTGCAACCAGGGATGGGAACCACTGGTTTAAAGGGGTGAGAGAGACACAAAGACCTCATTGTGAACTCAAACTTCCTGGTGAAGAGTGAACCCTGTAACATCTAATGAGTTGTTGCTGGGCAGGGAGGGGGGGTGCTGTGTGGGTGAGGAGGTGAACAGGGATGGGGGGAGTGTGGTGGGAGGAAGGACAGTGTCAGGTTGGCACCCAGCACAGTAGATGGTAAACAGCATTGATTTTCAAATCAGACAGATATAAAGCCTACCAGATCTGTAGCTTACCCTTTATTCAATCATTAAAAAAGGGATGATAGGGACGCCTGGGCGGCTCAGTCAGTTAAGCGTATGCCTTCTGCTCAGGTCATAATCCCAGGATCCTGGGATTGAGCCCCACATTGGACTCCTTGTTCATCAGGGAGCCTGCTTCTCCCTCTGCCTGCTGCTCTCCCTCCTTGTGCTCTTTCTAACAAGTAAATCTTTTAAAAAAAATTTTTTAAAGGGATGATAACCTCTACCACATAGGGTTATTGTAAGGATTATCTGAGATGATACTTGTGAAGTTTCCAGAACCAAGGTAATATTCAGAATAACTGAGAGCTGTATTGCTGGGTAAGACTGGCTTCGTGGGCTAGCAATCCATGCAGTCATGCAGGATCCCATCCTTAGAAGAGCCCCACAATTCGTTTAATGAAATTTTTTATAACTTTAGAACAAGGGCCCAGCATTTCCATTTTGTATTGGGCCTGGTGACTTAGCTGATGGAAGGCAGGGACTTTCACCCAACTGTGACAGAGGTGGCAGTAGAGCTGAAGAATCTCCTTTGCGCTAGGCATTAACTGTTTAGTTACTACATCATGGAAGGGCCCAGAAGTTCTTCAGCAAGAGGCTCAAGTGGAAGAAGAGCTTGAGTGTAGTGGTTGTAGCTTCCAGCTTTCTCCTGCCTGGCTGTATCCCTCTCACAAGATCCTCTGGGTCAGTCTCAGTCTCTCCAGAAGGTAAGCCTCCAGTTTTCTGATGAAAGGAGAAGTGGTGGGAGGATTGAGGGAAAGTTGGCTGACTGAGGAAAATGGGGAGTAGCTCTTGCCATTTTCAACAAATCTCCCAGTTTTTTGCTGTCACCCCCTTCAGAGGTACCTGATGTCAATAGGTCCCGAATCCCTCTAGGATTTTGCAGAGTGAATCAACTTGTTTCTCTTCCCCCACCCATCTCACACCTATCCCTGCCACCACAGACACTGAGCTCTCACTTTTCTCCGATTTAAGTCTGTTTCCACCACCTATCTGCCTTCTAGCTTATGAAAATGTATAGCCGCGCTGGTCAGCTGTCAGCTCCTCTGGTGTCCCCTCCCATTCTGTGTTCTTGTGAGGTCATTCCTTTTTGCATTCTCTGCTGTCATTCCTGTGAAGTTTTGGGAAAGCAGCAAATACAAATACATGTGTTCAGTCTGCCTTGTTTAGCCAGAGGCAGTCCTGAACTCTTTCAGACTGTAGTATCAAACTCACTGGAAAGGTCTGTTCCTCATCACTCCTCAGCACCTACTAGATGTGTGGCCTCAGGGGCTTGAGGTCAAGAGAGGAGCATGGTTTGCCATTTAAACATGTTTCCTTTGAGAGAATGCCCGCTGTCTGCTAGTCAAACACTTTTCCCAAGATTGGACAAGAAATAAGGATGATGAGGAAAGAATGACGGCTTCCTCACTTAATTAGATCCATTTCAGTCCCTAGTTCATTGTAGACTCCATGTAGAAGAGTGGTAGCCCAGTGTGGCCCACCAAGGAGCTTCCCCGTCTCATGCGACTCCCCTAAGCATCGACAGTTTCCTGAACGTTAAGCGACTTCTTTCAGCCTTCAGTTTGGACATTCATGCCGCATCCTTGCAGCGTGCATGGTCTTTGCTCTCTGATGCAACAGTGGTCCAGGCAAGACCGTAGCTCCCATTCTCATCTGTCCTCCACATTCGGCTCTGGAGCCAGCAGATACATGTGAGATCTATGTCTGAAGGCTGGAGAGAGCCAACCTGGACCCTTTTCCCCTAGCAGTTGCCCACCATGCCCTCTCTCCCCATTTCTCTCATCCCCTGCTCAACAATCTGCAATCTCTAGAAGGGGTTCTTAACATCTCTGGAGGTCACCAACAGAGGACTGCTGAGGGAGACTTTATATTTTAAGAAGAACAAAAGAGCTAAATAAATGCAAAAAAAAGCCATCTGTATATTATCGTGCTATTTAATAACTTAGATTAGCTAAGAATCTGGTACATTTTCAAACTTTTTCATTTTTCTTTTTTTTATTAGAGAGGGATAGTATGCATGAGCATGCAAGTGGGGGTGGGAGCAGAGGAAGAAGGAGAGAGAGAATCTTAAGCAGAGAGAATCTTCACTATCTCACGACCCTAAGATCGTGACCTGAGCTGAAATCAAGAGTCGGATGCTTAACCCACTGAACCATCCAGGGACCCCAAACCTTTTCAATAAGAATTTTTCCAAATCTGGGGCGCTTGGGTGGCTCAGTGGGTTAAAGCCTCTGCCTTTGGCTCAGGTCATGGTTCCAGGACCCTGGGACTGAGCCCGAGTCGGGCTCTCTCTGCTCAGCGGGGAGCCTGCTTTCCCCTCTCTCTGCCTGCCTCTCTGCCTGCTTGTGATCTCTCTCTGTCAAATAAATAAATAAAATCTTTAAAAAAAAGAAAAGAATTTTTCCAAATCAGATGACAAAAAAAGAGAATTAAAAAACACTCTATCTACCATATGTTCATTCTACCTTATAATAGAAAATGCTTGGTAAAATTTAAAACAAGGTCTTAGAAACAGAAAACTATTTGTCTTACTAAATTTTGGGCAAGTACAGAGTGGTTGCAATTTTTTAAAAGATTTTATTTATTTATTTGACAGAGAGAGCACAAGCAGGGGGAGCAGCAGGCAGAGGGAGAAGCAGGCTCCCCACTGACCAGGGAGCCCAATGACGGACTCGATCCCAGGACTCTGGGATCGTGACCTGTGATAAGGTGGTGAGAGCCAAAGGCAGATGCTTAATCAACTTAGCCACCCAGAATGGTTGCAATTAAGAAAAAAGCCAAAATTTGCTTTCCAAATTATCTCTTAAACAGTAAGGCACCATCAAATAAGAAAGGAGATACTTAATACTGTTAATTTTAGCAAAACTATGCCCACATTTTTAGTGTCATATTTGTTACCAATAGGATGAGCTCTTCCGTACTCTTGCATCTTATAAACTTATCGCACCAAGATACAGATGGCAGAGAAGCCGATGGGGACGTACATGCCCTGTGACTCTAAAAGAAGGTAACATTTTGCCAGGATTACCAGATTTTTCTGTGAGGTAAGTAAGATTTTCAAAACTTAATTTTAAAACCTGCCCATACTTCTTTTCCATTGTTTGTGATTATGGCCTATTTTAAGTTTCCTAGGTAAAATATACTGTCTTTCATCAGAAGAAGCATTAAAAACATTCTTATTGAACCCACGTCCCTATCTTCTTCCACCTATGCCGGCTCCACCATTCAAAGTGTTCATATTTGGGCCTCAGTCTTCAGGGAAAACAACGCTTTGCCATCTGCTTGCAGAAAATTACAAAGGAAAGGTAACTACTTACCCAGCTAGCTAGCTACCTATGTATACTTGATTAAAATTTGTAGAACTCTGGGATTCACAGGATTGCTCTGTTTTCCTAATTTTACACTGTCCAGTTGGGTAATTTTCCCCCAGGGCCGGGAATGGGGAAGACCTCTTCCTGTCTGCTCGTTGTGGCTGCCGAGAACACAGTCTCTCCCTGCTTCCCAACGGCCCCCGGACTCGACTGTCAATGTCACACAGACTGTGCCAACCATGACCTGTTTTGGTTTCCTTCATCTCCTGTTTCCTGGGTCCTCCTAGCTCTCGGTCCCTCTCCCCACACAGTCACTCCTATCTTCATTCTTTTTACCTGCAAAGACGCCCCTTTTTGGTGACACATACCCTTGCCTTTCAGTTCCTTGGCCTCTCTCCTCATGGATCTTGTTCTCCAATCTGAGTAAAGTCCAGAGAAGTTATTTTTAGTTTAGACCAGAATGATAGCAGGAGAGATGGTGAGAAGCAGGCAGACTGGGGATAGGACTAGAAGATGGAGCCCCTGGAATTCGTGAGGGATTGGAATGGAGAGAATTTTCTGAAGGCCAGAGTGCTGAAGCGGAGAGCAAGAAAGGGAAGGCTGAAGATGATGGGGCCAAAGGCATCATCAGAGCAGTGCAGCCCTGGGAAAGGGTGTGGACTGATTTCAAGTGCTCTTCCTTTGAATGCAGGGGTAACTTCTTCTATTTGCTTTTAATTTTTTAGTGTAAAATATAACAAAGAGAAAAGTGGAGCTCAGTGAATTGTCACGAAACAAACCCCCATATAACCACCACCCAGGTCAAATAATGGGCACCACCCTGGAGGCCCCCTCATGTCTTCTCGCATTATCAGTCCTCTTACCCCTTCCACAAGAGTAACTGCTGCCCTGAACTTTTTATGGCATTCACTCCTGTTCTTTTTGTGGTTTTACCATGTGAGTGTACATCTAAATGCCACAGGTTAGTTTTGCATACTTTCTTAACTTTCTAGACTTAAACAACTTATGTTCTTTATGCCTGGCTTTTTTTCACTTCACATTATGATTGTGATATTTATGAATGTTATTTATACATGTTACTGCATATAGCTACAGTTCATGCTTTTTTTTTTTAGGATATTCTCTTGATTGAATTATACTATAATTTGTTCATCCATTGGCGTGTTTATGAAACTTGGGTTAATTCCAGTTTGAGTTTGGGTATTATGAATAATATTGCTATAAACATTCTTGCACCTGTTTCCTGGGGCACACTTGATATCTTTATATATTCTGGAGATAATATCTAGCAGTAAAATTCCTGGGACATGGACTATGTATACATTCAACTTGTGTAGATAATGCTTAACTGTTTTCCAAACTAATTCTATCAATTTTATAACTCTATCAGCAGTGTGGGAGAGCTCTGTTAGTCCACATTCCTGCCAACTTTCATTATAGTCAGTCTTTCCAATTTAAGCCATTCTAGTAGATGTACCTCACTGTGGTTTTAATTTGTACTTCCCTGAAAATAATGAAGTTACACATTTTTTCTTTTGTTTACTGGCCATTCAGATACTCTCTTTTTAAAGTGTTTGTTCAAGTCTGTTGCCCACTTGAAAATTTTTTTCATGTTATTGGTAGGAATTCCTTGTATTGTCTATATACAAGTTCTTTTTTGATAATAAGCTTTATGAATATTTTCTACCACTCTGTGGTTTGCCATTTCATATTATATTACAGTATGTGTCAGACAAAAGAATTATAATTTTAAAATATAAAGAGCTCTTATGAATCAATATGCAGATGAAGCCGCAATGGAAGAAATAGCAAATAAGCAATTCACAAAATAATAGCTACAATAGAGTAGCCACTAATCAAAGGAAAGGGTTATCACCTCCCTGATAACCAGAGCGGTGCCAAAAAAACTAGAGAGATGCCATGTCGATCTCACTGTTGGAGTTCAAAGATCAATATTAATACCCAATACTAATGTGTAGCTAGGATGGGGAGAAATACATTTGCCTACACTGCTGGTGAGAATATAACCATCAAGGATAACAATTAGAACTATGTAAGAGCCTCAAGTCCATACATATCCTTTGAACTGTCAATTTTATTTTATAAATTTTTCCTAAAGAAACTATAAAAGATGTATACATAACTGTGTTTATCATAGCCTAGTTTATAATAGCAAAAACATGTATACCTTAGTATACCTTATTAGCATTTTAGTTAAATAAAGTTTAATATGTTCATCTAATATAATACTGTATATCGGGGCGCCCAGGTGGTTAAGCAGCTGCCTTCGGCTCAGGTCATGATTCCAGGGTCCTGGGATCGGGCCCCGCATCGGGCTCCCTGCTCAGCAGAGAGTCTGCTTCTCTCTCTCCTCTTCTCCCTGCCACTCTGCTTACTTGTGATCTCTCTCTAGCTCTCTATCAAATAAACAAATAAAATATAAGAAAAAATACTATATATCCATTAAAAAATGATGATGTGGATATATATTTTTTGGCATGGAATAAAGTAATACAATCGTATTGAGGGAAAAGCAAAGTGGAACTTAGAAGGATGGAAATATTATTTAAACTTTAAAGTTTATAGATATATAAATATATTTATCTATATATAGAATATGTAGAAATCTACTTCTAAGATCTTAAAATCTTATTTAAAATTTCTATGTGAAATTTCCATACTTAAAATTTCTATATGACATCTAAGATGTCATGTAGAAATCTACTTCTAAGATCTTAGTATTCAGTATATTATCTACCTTACAAAAGACTTTCATAATACATATAGAATTCTAATCCAGTTTTTTAAATGGGCAAAAGTTGAACATATAATTAAAACAGAAGGTAAGTGAGTGACCAATACCACATAAAAGAAGCTCAAATTTATTCGTGATTAGAGGAATATGAATTTAAACTACAGTGAGATACTTCTTCACACCCACTAGAATGGCTAAAATTTGAAAGATTCAGAGAAACAAGTGTTGGTGAAGATGTGGAGTTAACTGCAATTTCCATAATTGCTGCTAGGAATGTAAAATAGCTCAACCACTTTGGAAACAGTGGAATGGCTTATTATAAAATCAAATATACACTTACTGTATGACCCAGTAATTCCACATCTAGGTATTTGTCCAAGAGAAATAAAAACATATGTCCACAAAAAGACTTCCTCGGAAATGTTCATTACTAGTTTATTTATAACAGCCCCGAATTGGAAAAACCCAAATGCCCATCAAAGATAAATGGATTAAAAAGAACACCACCATCACCACCTGTGGCATGGTTACACAGTGATACTACTCAGTAACAGAAAGGGACAGATTACTGGTGTATACAGGTACACTGATGAATCTCAAAAACCTTGTGCTAAGGGGAAAAAGCTTGGAAAAGATTACATACTCTGTGATTCCATTTATATGAAATTCTAGGAAAGGCAAAACTAATATATAGTGACAAAAAAACTAATATATAGTGACAAAAAACAAAGTGATAGCCAGGGGCCAGGAACTGACTATAAAGAAGCATGAGGGAACTTTTTTCGGGTGATATAAATGTTCTATATCTTGGGGTGCCTGGGTGGCTCAGATGGTTAAGCCTCTGCCTTTGGCTCAGGTCATGATCCTGGGGTCCTGGGATCGAGCCTCGTATCGGGTTAGGGTTAGGGGCCTGCTTCTCCCTCTCCCTTTCCTGATGCTTGTGTTCCCTCCCTTGCTGTATGTGTCTCTCTCTGTCATATAAATAAAATCTTTAAAAATATATAAAAAGTTGGGCGGTGGGGTAATGGACAATTGGGGAGGGTATGTGCTATGGTTAGTGCTGTGAAGTGTGTAAACCTGGCGATTCACAGACCTGTACCCCTGGGGATAAAAATACTTTATATGTTTATAAAAAATAAAAAAATTAAAATATATATATAGATAAAGTAAATGTTCTATATCTTGATTATAGCCGTTGTTATGTGTATATATATTTGTCATAACCCATCAAACTGTATACTTAATATGGATGCCTCTTATTATAAGTTACACATGTAAAATAGATTTTTTAAAAAATTCTGTGTAACTTGAATATTTATTTCATGATATATATATATAAGTATATCATACTACATGAAAAGTATGACTGAATTTCTATGAAAGCATGTACTCAAAAATCACTGAATTCTGAAAATAATACATTTCAAGTGACATTAAGATCTTCGAGGTAGGGGCACCTGGGTGGCTCAGTGAGTTAAGGCCTCTGCCTTCGGCTCGGGTCATGATCCCAGGGTTTGGGGATCGAGCTCCACATCGGGCTCTCTGCTCAGTGGGGAGCCTGCTTCCCCCTCTCTCTCTGCCTGCCTCTCTGCCTGCTTGTGATCTCTGTCAAATAAATAAATAAACTCTTAAAAAAAAAAAGATCTTCGAGGTAGATAAGTATAGATCTAGAAATAGATATAGTTGAACAATGTGTTAATATTCACAGTGATTTGTGCTTCTGTTGGTTTTCTCAAATATTGTTTGCAGGTAATTGACTACGCCACGTTTGTTCAACCGCGTTTTGATAAAGCCCTTGAAACATTAGTGAAAGATACAATAGCGGAGGCCACTGAAACAGCCATTAAAGCTGTAAGAGAGCGGTTATTCATTAAACTACAAGCTAAAAAACAAGGTGAGCCACCTCTGTCGCGTGTGTTCTAAGCCGAGGTCAGCAATTCAGCCTGTCTGCCCGAGGGCTGGGACTTGCTGGGCTCACAAACACTGTGTTCAAAAGTCATAAGGGGCACCTGAGTGGCTCAGTTGTTAAGCGTTTGCCTTCGGCTCAGGTCATGATTCCGGGGTCCTGGGATGGAGCCCCACATAGAGCTCCCTGCTCGGCGGGAAGCCTACCTCTCCCTCTCCCACTCCCCTGCTTCTGTTCCCTCTCTTGCTGTGTGTCTCTCTGTCAAATAAATTAATTTAAAAAAAAAAAACAGTCATAAGGCAGTGAAACTGGAAGAAGCCTTAGTGATAATTAACACAATTCTGTAACTTGACAGATGAGGAAAACTTTTTATATAAATTGGGAAGCTTCTATCATTTTCTGTGCTTGAAACTATTAAATAGCAAGGAAATGATCTTCCGACATGGCAAGGTTAAGCTTTTGCTAGGATAGAACGGGTTATTTGCCTAATCTGTCTCTTCTTTCTCAGCAGCCTATAAACAAAAAAAAAGTCCAACATGGTGCCCAAGGGATTACAAAACCAATAGCAAAAAGACCAGCATTAAAATTACATGCCATCCTTGGGGTGCCTGGGTGACTCAGTTGATTAAGTGTCTGTCTTTGGCTAAGTCATGGTCCTGGCTCCTAGGATTGAGCCCTGCCTGCCGGTTCCCTGCTCAGTTTGCTTCTCCCACTCCCTCTGCTCCTCCCACCACTCGTGCAAGTTCTCTCTCTCAAATAAATAAAATCTTTTTTAAAAAATTAGGAATAGTGTGGAGGACCATAGGGGAAGGGAGGGAAAACTGAGTGGGGAGAAATCAGAGAGGGAGACAAACCATGAGAGAGGCTCTGGACTCTGGGAAACAAACTGAGGATTATAGAAGGGAGGGGGCAGAGGGATGGGATAACCAAGTGATGGGTATAAAGGAGGGCACGTGTTATATGCAACTAATGAATGATACATAACTAATGAATTCTTGAATACTACATCAAAAATTAATGAGGTACTATATGTTGGCTAATTGAACTTAATAATAAAAAAAAATCACATGCCATACAAATGATCATCCAGATGATCCAGAATGAATTTGTTTTTAGTATATTATCTTCAAAATGAAAACTGAAAGTTTACTAAATACTCATGGACAATTCACAAACTAAAACTCAAGAAATATTGGGGAAGACTAATAAGATGGCTTTTTATTTAACTTATTTAAGGCTGGACAAAATGAATTCATTAATTCATTCAACCTAGTACTCTGTGTTAGACATGATTCTAGGCACTGGGCTACAGAGGTGAACCAGACACATGAAACTCCTGTCTTTGTGGTTGTTACATTTTAATGAGGGGGGGTGGTAAGTGAACAGATAGAAAAATATAATATGGCACTGGATCAGGCAGTGACTGGGGCAGGGGTGCTGGAGTGTTAGGATGAGTTAGTTAGGATGAACTAGCTGGGCTCCAGGAGGAAGAATAGTGATCGATGGTGTTTCTTGGAGTCTGTAGTGATTCCTTTCACATCTAATTATGGCATGAAATCATATATTTTAGATTTTTCCACAAATTGCTTTCTCCCACCAGAACATAGAAATAGATGACATTTCTCATACACTGCAAACTTAAAAGTCTCTTTTTCTTTTTCAAATTCCATAATTTAGAATTCAGATTTAGAATAAATCTGACACTAGGGTTCTTAAAAATTTTTTAATTGGAATTTTCGTGCTGGTTCTACTAATTTGCTAGCTTTGCAATTTCACTCCCAAATATACTTTTAAGAAAAATTTGTCAGTGAAGATAACTGAGGTTTTTTAACATAGAAAATTCTATAATACAGCGGATCATAGCTAACATGCACTAGGCTTCCTGCGTGCCAAGCATTTTCTTAGTGTATGAATCTATTATCTCATTTAATCCTTGCAACAATGCTTTTGGCTTGATCATCCTCATTTTGCCCAGTAGAAATTGAAACAGAGAGATCAAATGATTTGCCAAAGCCACACTGCCTGGGTCACAACTCACACTCAAGTCTGTCTTTAGAGCAGAAGATTTAATCTCTATCCCTGTTATCCTACCCTCAACTCTATTTTGCTAACATAGCCCCTTACTATCTTTTAGCACAGTCAACTTTAAGAATACTTGAAAGAGAATTTGAAAAGAAAGAATATGACAAGTTCCCATCTGATGCCTTTAAGAGCTTAGAAGAGTCACAATCTTCATTTGATGAAGGTGGTAAAAAAAATATATTGCTGATGTTCTTGGCCAAATCCTTCCTAATCTAAACAGATTAGTTGATAAAGCATATTATTCTTTCATGCAGTGTTCACTCATGAACCCCCAAAAGATGGCTCTTTAGAAGACAAGGAAGACAAAAAGAGTTCAGAAAATGTCCTCGATGATCAATCCTCTAAGACTGGTAAAGATGATAACAGAATGAATGGTTCATGCCATGTTTATGGATCTCATTCCATTTATTTCATGTTTTATCATGTTTATATTAGAACTTAAAATTATCCCCAAAATTGGACATTTGGGTTGAAAAATAGTTAGCTTTTCTCTTACAGATTTAAACTGAACAGTTATAGAACAGAAATAGATTTATTAGAATGAAGAAAAAACTAATAAGATAATAACTCTTTCTTACAATCTGCCTACTTTAATGTACTGGAACCAGAACATCACAAACCTACAGTTTGAGCTGTGAAATTTTACCATTTAGTGCTTGAGAGCATACAATGTAAACTATTTTTACCTTTTTTGATGTATGATACAACATTTAATTATATTACTTCATTATGAAATATTTTAATCCTCCTTTTAAATTATTGCACTATTTCCCTGTTCATAGGTAATAATTTTAAGTAGTTCCTTATGTTGTAAACTTATTTTTCAGATTTTTTTTTTGCTACTGCAAATAATGTTTTAATGAATTTTTTCATTATCTGCATGCTGACCTAGGTGTAATCACTAGTTTAGTGGGTATGAAGTTATAGACAGATCCAAATTGCTTTGCATAAAAGTTATTCCAAATTATGTTTCCCTCAGTACTATATAAGATATGTGTTATTGTTTCCTTGGCATGTTTTCTTTTAAAATATAATTTCCACAATTTTTATTTGATGATTTCTGAAATTTAATATTTTAATATTTGTTAAGCATTTATATTTCTTCTTTTCTGAGGTGACTTTTGCTCATTTTTCTAAATTGTTCTATCAGTTATATGTTTCTAAAAAAATTTTCTGTATTAGTTCCTTATTTTGTGTATTTTTTTTCCACATTGGGTCATTTGCCTTTTAAATCACTTTGCTGTTTTTGAAGTAGAGGGACTTTTTCATAGTTTTATAGTCAAATCATTACTTTCGCTTTATTGATTTCCTCCACTTACTTTCAGATCTTACCAAGTCTTCCTCTCAACCCGAGATTTAATACATACTTAATTCTTCTTTTTCTATCAGTCCAACCTTTTGGCATTTAGTGTTTAAATGCATCTATAATTCTTTTGTTATATAATGTAGAGCTGATTGTTTGTTTGTTTGGTTCCTCATAATTCAGATAGATGTGTGCTTGGCTGGTGTTTATTTTAAGCCTAGTAGGAATTGAACTAGGCCCTGTCAGAAACTTACGTATGGCACGCCACCTCTGATATACACCCACAGTCTTCACAAGAGGACCCCAGACGTTAAATTTTTGGCCAAGTAGCATCTGGGAGCCCCTTCTCAGCTGCTGCAGAATTCCTAGCAAAACAGAAAGCAAGCCCAGGACCCTTGTTGTCTGTTTTCTCTTTGGGGGAGGTGTAGTGCAAGGGAGAAGCAGGAGGCATCAGTGCCTCTATCCTCCACTGAAGCGATGTCAATGCCGCCAGGATGCCCTGGGAAAAAGCATGCTCCCTGCACAACCTTTACCTCTTGGATCCAGGAGACTGTTATTTCCATCAGGAAGGGCAAATTTGATTTTTGTTTCTAATTTAGATCCACTGGCATGGTATGAAACTAAAATTACTCTTGGTTTTGTGGTAAGTTAAGTCATTAATCTCTGTTTTTCACTACGTATAGTATATGCCCTATTGTTGACCTCTTTGATTACTATGATTGTAATATCAGTTTTAAAAAATTGGGAACATGAGTCCTGGCTCCCTGGGCTTATCATACCACACTCTTCACTGGGAGTCACCTACAATGTCATGTTGTTCTTGAAGTGTTAACAATGTTTTATTCATAGATGAGAAAGAAACCAGTGAATCATCTACATTTAAAAGGAGTTTTCAAAGCTCTGGTCAAGATTTTAAATTGGATCCCCCAAAAGTTAATTAATATTTGGGTAATATGGTTCTCTCAGATTGTGGATCTCAAAATCACAAATAATTCCTACAGAATTTTGAAGGAGAAACGTGTGATTTAAATATATGTGTGTGTGTGTGTGTGTGTATGTGTGTGTGTGTATAGGGGCACCTGGGTGGCTCGATTGGTTAGGTGTCTGACTTCTTCAACTCAGGTCATGATCTCAGGGTCCTGGGATCGAGCCCCATGTTGTGTCGGTTCGCTGTTTAGCCAGGAGTCTGCTCCTCCCTCTCTCTCTGCCCCTCCCCACTGCTTGTGTCTCCTCTCTCTCTCTCTATCTCTATCTCTTGCAAATAAATAAAATCTTTAAAAATAAATAATAAATTTAAAAACATTATTAATACTCTATCTTAAAGACTACTCTATCTTCTTTTTTAAAAAATGAACACATAATGTATTATTTGCCCCAGGGGTACAGGTCTGTGAATCATCAGGCTTACACATTTCACAGTACTCACCATAGCACATAGCCTCCCCAATGTCCATAACCCAACCACTCTTTCCATACCTCCCCCGCCCCTGGAACCCTCAGTTTGTTTCATGAGATTAAGAGTCTCTTACGGTTTGCCTCCCTCCCTATCCCATCTTGTTTCATTTTTCCCTTCCCTACCCCCCACAACCCCCCACCCTGCCTCTCAAATTCCTCATATCAGAGAGATCATATGATAATTATCTTTCTCTGATTAACTTATTTCACTCAGCGTAATACCCTCTAGTTGCAAATGACAAGATTTCATTTCTTTTGATGGTTGCGTAGTATTCCATTGTGTATATATACCACATCTTTTTTTTTTAAGATTTTATTTATTTATTTGACAGACAGAGATCACAAGGAGGCAGAGAGGCAGAGAGAGAGTGGGAAGCAGGCTCCCTGCTGAGCAGAGAGCCCAATGCTGGGCTTGATCCCAGGACTCTGGGATCATTACCTGAGCCGAAGGAAGAGGCTTTAACCCACTGAGCCACCCAGAAGCCCCTATACCTCATCTTTATCCATTCAACTGTTGATGGACATCTAGGTTCTTCCCATAGCTTGGCTATTGTGGACATTGCTGCTATAAACATTTGGGTTTCAGACCACTATGTTTGTATCTTTAGGGTAAATACCCAGTAGTGTTATTCAGATCACTACGTTTGTATCTTTAAGGTAAATACCGAGTAGTGTGATTGCTGGGTCATAGAATAGCTCTATTTTCAACTCTCTGAGGAACCTTCATACTGTTCTCCAGAGTGGCTGCACCAGCTTGCATTCGCACCAACAGTGTAGGAGGGTTCTCTTAAAGGTTACTCTATGATGAACAGTTAGACATGCAAAAACACAGGAAAAAGAAAATGTGATAAATTATTTTGATGAAAAGAATATTGGGAAGACAAGGGATCTGTCTTTCTGTTCTGCCATCCCTGGCATGTGACTACCAAGCTGCAAAATGGCTGGTGGTACTGTAGCCATCATATCAGTATGCTTGGCAGGAAGAGGAAAGAGGCAAGGGACAAAAACTGGCACTCCACCCAACGCAGTTGTTCCTCGTTAGAGAGGGGACAGGAAGACTCACCAGAAAATAACCTGCTTCCATGTTATCTAAAGGCCATCTAGGTTATAAGGGAAGTGGAGAGATGTAGTGTTTTAGCTGGGCACATTGATGACTCCCACAAACTCAGGATTCTGTTATTAAGAAAGAGAACAATGGATATTGAGTGAACAACTCGCAGCTTCTAGAACATTTGGTATCTCTCTAGGAACTCCTAGTTCTCTCCATCCTTAAGAATAAGCTTCTCAAAGGGGAACCCTCCTACACTGTTGGTGGGAATGCAAGCTGGTGCAACCGCTCTGGAAAACAGCATGGAGATTCCTCAAAAAGTTGAAAATAGAACTATCCTATGACCCAGCAATTGTACTACTGGGTATTTACCCTAAAGATACAAACGTAGTGATCCAAAGGGGCATGCGTACCCGAATGTTTATAGCAGCAATGTCTACAATAGCCAAACTATGGGAAGAACCTAGATGTCTATCAACAGATGAATGGATAAAGATGATGTGATATATATACACAATGGAATACTATGCAGCCATCAAAAGAAATGAAATCTTGCCATTTGCAACGACATGGATGGAACTAGAGGGTATCATGCTTAGTGAAATACGTCAATCAGAGAAAGGCAACTATCATATGATCTCCCTGATGTGAGGAAGTGGAGATGCAACGTGGGGGGTTTGTGGGGCAGGAAAAGAATAAATGAAACAAGATGGGATCGGGAGGGAGACAAACCATAAGTGACTCTTAATCTCACAAAACAAACTCAGGGTTGCTCGGGGGAGGGGGGTGGGTAGAAGGGGGTGGGGTAATGGACATTGGGGAGGGTATGTGCTATGGTGAGTGCTGTGAAGTGTGTAAACCTGGCGATTCACAGACATGTACCCCTGGGGATAAAAATACATTATATGTTTATAAAAAATTAAAAAAAATTAAATTTTTAAAAAAATTAAATTAAATTAAATTTAAAAAAAAAAGAATAAGCTTCTCAGTTCCCAGCAGCTGGGCAGTAGGCAGCTGCTCTTTGAAAGCCCTTTTGCACTTTTTTCTGGGTTCGGATAGATGAGGCTCTAGCAGGAGACCTTGGTGATGGAGTGTTAGGACAGCAGTTCAGGAAGCAGAACTGGAAAATCAGAGGTAGAGGAGCCAAGGGCAGCTGCCAGTCTTCTATCTTGTTAGAGGAGTGGATGAATACTTCTATTCTGATGAAGCCTATGAGCCACGGCAGCCGTGTGAACAGTCATTCAGCTTGAAGTGAGGGCAAGAATGAAGTGGAACACTTGAAAACCCCGCCTGTGCCACCCTCTCTTTCATCCCGGCCAACTTGCCTACCTCTTTTCCTCTCACTGTTGCACCTGGTCCCATGCTTGTGATTGGAAGTATTCATCTTGTTTTCTGATTGGTTCCCTCAATGCTCATGATTTAGCTTGACCCAGGAATCCTTTGCTCCCTACCTCTTCTACCTGGCTTCCTGGGTTTTGACTCCTGCTGGACGTGACTTCTTACCTCACTCACTTTCATTCTGACCTTCTGATGTTTTATATTTCCTGACTTCACATTTCCTCCCCAGTCTATTTCCCCCTTCTTGGAGCATGTACTGCAGTAACACAAAAATAGTACTTTCTTGTATCAAGTATTAACAATCATAATCTATTGCAAGTAACATTGTCCACTAAAATTATTAATGGCATTAGGTTATTTTACTTTAGACACATTAGAAGACTCAATAGAAGACGTAACTGCAGAGCATCCAGAGGTTCTTTCTATGATAGAGGAGACTGTGAAAATGACAAAGGACATGAACTTTGAACAGCCATATGAAAAGCATGCTGAAATCTTAGAGGAAATCATCAAAGAGGTAACAAGTCCAGACCCAAATGCGTATGTTCTTTGGTAGTTCTTAACATCCAAACCATTATGTAATATAATTTCATAGCTTTGACATTAATCCTTCATTAACTTTTATTTTCTTTAATTGAGTTCAGTTCAGTTCATTAAAATATGGTGCCTGTGAAGCATGTACCAAAGTTGGATATTTCTTCTATGAGCTAATTAATTGTAAACAGAGAAAAATTTCACTCTGTAGCTAACTTATTTCTTCTCACCACCTTGAACATGCATTCATAGGGGAAATGGATGGACACACAAGTGATTGTCCAATCTAAGGAGAAAATAAAGCCTCAGATGCTATGTCCTACCACTGACAAATCAGAAGGTTTATCTTTGGTTTATAAAGAACAAGATATCCATACGGGTCTATTTTGTACAAAAACCTTGAGTAAGCATTCAGGGCAAAAGTCAACAACAACAAATCTGTTTTGGACTATCAATGAACTTCTTTGGTATTTTTCTGTAATTTGAGAATTATGTCATTTAAAATTATTTGAGAGGAGGGGCGCCTGGGTGGTTCAATGGGTTAAGCCTCTGCCTTCGGCTCAGGTCATGATCTCAGGGTCCTGGGATCGAGCCCCACATTGGACTCTCTGCTCAGCGGGGAACCTGCTTTCCTCTCTGCCCACTTGTGATATCTGTCTGTCAAATAAATAATAAAAAATAAAAATCTTTAAGAAATAAAAAAATAAATAAAATAAAATTGAGAAGAAAAAAATATTCTATGAGAGTATAGAACCACTCTGTAACACAATGGGTTGGCTTCTTGAGCCGGAGGCTATACCCAAGGTGAGTTGCTATCCCCCTCTGAGCTTCCCATAGAGATATTTCAACTTCTTCTGCATTCCTTCAGGTTGTTCTGTTGCTAGTTGTTTCCTTCAGAAACATTCTGAGAACCTACTATTTGCCCTGTAATGTGCTAGATTCTAGGGATACGAAGATGAATTAAATATAGCTCTTTAAGGAGCCATCAGTCAGATGCGGAAGGCTGATGTATAATCCAATATTTGAGTTATCATGAAATTGTGGTAATTAGATATGTACAAGGTGTAGGAATTCCACCTACCGTTAGGGTTCTCAGCTCTGCATGGAAAGTGAGACAAAGTGTCCCAGAGGAGAGACAGGCAAGTGAGGGACGTCTATAGCACTGCGGAAGTCCCATCCTTGCCCTTCACTGAAGATTTCCTCCATTCTCTTCAGAACTTATTCTGGAGGATACACATCTACAAGGAGTATGAAAACTCCTCTGATGTAGGAATGTATACAGTGTCATTAGAGGACAAGCTGCCACTTTGGGATTGTGGAGGACTCTAAATCACATGACATTTTAATGTCAAATATCTCATCAGATCATCTTTCTCAGGAGAACAGAGACCTGTGCAGGAGACCTTTTGATCTTTCATCAGTTTTGATGGTCGCTGTGAATAGTCAGACTGTTTTTAAAAAGTAGCTAGGTTGAACCTAAAACTGCCCTAAAAATAAATAATGTCCTTAAAAAAAAGTAGCAGATAAAGAGATCTACTCATTTATGTCATTTGCTCATTTTTAATAATTTATCTTTGTTTTCACTTGCAGTTCTTTATGTGTTCTGAATATGAGTCCTTTGTTAGATGTATTACAACTACCTTTACAAATATCTTCTATTCTGAATAATAAGAGTTAATTTTAATGAAGTCCAATTGATTAACTTTCTCTTTCATCGTTAGTGCTTCCTGTTTCAGAAATCTTTGGCTGTCCAAGGTCAGGAGGATATATATATTATTAGGTTTTCTTCTGTAAATTTTGCTTTGCCTTTCATATTTAGATCTAAGGTCCATTTTGAATTAATTTTGTGTATGCAAAAAATGTATCCAAATGGCCAATAAGCATGTGAAAATGTACTCAACACCATTAGTTATCAGAAAAATACAAATTAAAACCACAACATGAGGAAGGGGATGAAATATAAACTTCCAGTTATGCAAGAAGTCAAGGGGATGAAAAGTATAGCATAAGGAATGTACTCAATAATATTATAATGACTTTGTATGGTGACAGAAGGTAACTACATTTATCATGGTGAGCGTTTTGTAATGTATTTATTTGTAGAACAACTAAGTCATACACCTGAAACTCTTATAATATTTTATATCTAATATACTTCAATAACGATTATAATACATACATATTTTACATGGAGTTTTAAAATTTTTTAATTTTTTTAAAGATTTTATTTATTTATTTGACAGAGATCACAAGTAGTTAGAGAGGCAGGCAGAGAGAGAGAGGAAAGGAAGCAGGCTCCCTGCCGAGCAGAGAGCCCGATGCGGGGCTCGATCCCAGGACCCTGGGATCATGACCTAATTTAAAGGCAGAGGCTTTAACCCACTGAGCCACCCAGGTGTCCCTACATGGATTTTTTTTAAAACCACAACATGATGATCATGGTTAATTTTTTGCTAATACAAATATCCAGTTATGTTCCAGCACCATTTATTGTAAAGACCAACTTTTCCTCACTATCATAAATCAAGTGGCCTTATCTGTGTGGTCTATTTCTGGACACTCCATTCTGGTCTATGGACCTATTTGTCTATCTGCATTCCAATTCCACACATATTAACTGCTATAGTTTTGTAATAAATCTTGAAATCTGGAAAGGGGACTCCTTCAACAGCTTGTTTCTCCTGTCACTGCATCCTTCCCTGTGTAATAAGTTGTTTCGTTCTCCTTACTTCTTCAAGAGTATCTTGACTACTATAGATCCTTTTTACTTCCACATAAATTTTAGAATCAACTTTCACTATACACCACACACACACACACACACACACACACACATTTGCTGGGGTTTTGATTGGGTTGCAATGAATCTGTAAATAAATTTGATGAGAACTACCATCTTCACAATATTGGGTCTTCTAATACATGAACATAGAATAACCTTACTTTGGTGCCTAGGTGGCTCAGAGGTTTAAGGTCTGCCTTCGGCTCAGGTCATGATCTCCAGGTTCTAGGATCAAGCCCCATGTCTGGCTCCCAGTTCAGCCAGGAGTCTGCTTCTCCCTCTCCCTCTGCCTCTCCCCTTGCTTGTGCTCTCTTTGTCACTGTCTCTCAAATAAATAAAATCTTTAAAAAAGAATAGCCTTACTTTATCTCGGTCTTTAATTTCTCCCAGCATTGTTTTATCCCTCACTAGGTTTATTTTTAGGTATTTGATGTATTTTGATGCTATTTTAGATACTGTTGTGGTCCTATTTTGTTTTTCAATTGTTGTTTTTCAATTGTTGTTTTCAATTGTTGTTTCAGTAATCATTTTTATCCTGTTTTTCTATTGTACCTCCCGCTAAATTTCATATTCTGATCTGAAGGTCATAGCCCACATGCAGAACAGGTATGAATAATGCACTTAGGCGTAATGTATGATCCTGTCCAGGACAAGTGAATAGGTTTTATTTCATTTGCAAACTAGACAGTTAGACATGGCTCCCTGGAGTCATGGGTTAAGAAAGATTCTGAAACACATCTGTGTATTAGCTCCTTTTAGCATCTTTTGGAATTACAGTTTAACAATATTTTGAAACCTTAAAAATACAGAAATAATGATAGGCGTCATTTCTACCAAAGAGAAAGAAGAGTCACTCCCCTGCAGTGGAGAATGCACAGAAATTTTTCCCACTCAATCATTTGCACTTTGACCTGGTTTCCGGCTGAGGAGCTACAGAGCACACACAATAGAAGCAGAGCTGGGGGTGGGGGAGGCAGCGGACACAGGGAACTTCTTTCTGCTTCTATTGCTCTGCACAGCTGTGTTAACTGAAGCTCTTACATAGACATGTGCCAAAGGTATTTGCCCCGTACCTCACAGAAAAATGTCAAGGGAACAACATCAAGGGAAGTGAGGCTTTTGTGTCAAACCTGCCCGTGTATGTTTTCTAGCCCATGAGCTATCCAGCGGCGCGTCGTGACCATGGCCTTTTTCTCTAGTCACTGCAGCCTTCCCGGTGTGATATGTCATTTTTGTTCTGCTTCCCTCATGACATGGTTTTTTTCTCTAAAACCTCTCCATGTCTGTCCTTGTGTCTGTGTTCTTCACACGGTAATTATGTTTTTCTGTCCCTGCCATGTCTCTCTGTGTCATGCACTCCCACGCTGTGTCAGGATTCTCCCAGTCTCTTCTCTCAGTCCCTCTCTGTCTATATATATTTCATTTCACAGCGATAAATACTTGGATATGCAAGTGATAAACAGACGTCCATTGTATATACGTACACACATATATGTATATCTTTATTTATGTATTTACAAATGGTAAAATTAAAAGTAATCATGGAATAGCATAGAATAAGGGAATCCAGAAATAGCACGTTTAAATGCAGGGGGGAAATTTTTATTAAGTTAAAAATCACAAAAGGATAAAAGGATGAATAGTGCATGAAAATTTATACTATTTTTCTAAATATTTTCTTCCACTCATCCTGAGGATGTCCGAAGAAAATGCCACTTTATTTTCATCTGAGAACCCACTTCCATGGCTCTGGTGACAGAGGGGCCAGACACAGACCATGCACAAAGGCTCCCCTGGGGCCCTTTCCCTACCACTTGTCCCACAAGGCTCAGAGTCCTTCCACTCCTCTGCTGGGCCACACACTCTGAAATTCTTTCAGATATGAAATCTTAAGGAAGGTTCTCCCTTCTCTTCACAATGATCTCAACTGGGGGAACTTTCTCAATAGATTCCTGCACTGAAGCTGTTTTGCTGCTACTTCCAAAACCTGTATCCTCAGGCACCCAAGTCCTTACCTCCCATAACTTTCCTCTCCTTAGCATTGAAATGTCCAAGCCTGAGTGCCTTGTGCGCCTGCCCCCCACCCGGAGTCAGCGACCTCTCTCCCTGTGGATGTGCCCACAGTGTCTCCCTTCTTCCTTCCGTCAGAGTCACTTGAGATAAAGTCAGAAAGACAACTTCCACATTTGGACTGCACAAACACAGTGGAAAAACTCTTAAAGCAAAAGTTTAGTAGAGAGGCTACTTAATAATGATTCTCTCTCTAAAAAATATGAAAATAATAATTTTAGGACAAAGGCCAAAAAGTATTTATAATAAATATGACCCAATAATTCCTTATACAAGGATTTCTTACAAATCAAGAAAAATGGAATACCCTAATATAAAAGCAGGAAAAAGATATAGATGGATTGTTTCATCAAAGAAGAAATGCAAATGATTAATTGAAATTTTTAATGTTCAAATTCTAAGAAAAATATGAAACTTAAAACAGTGGGATGTAAGTTCTTACCTATCAAATTGCCAAAGATTTTTAAAAAACATATAACAATCCATACCAGGAAGGCTATAATGAGATAGTCGCATAGGAGAAGTGAGAATTGATACAGATGTTTTGGAAGCAATGTGGAAGTGTGTGTGAAAGACCTTGAAAATGTTCATTCCTTTATGAGACTAAAAACACATCTTCTAGGAATCTAACCTAAAAACATAACACTTAGGCATAGATTTGCTTATACAGATGTTTATCACAGTGTTATAATATTAAAATTATAAATTATGTAAATATTTACCAGTGAGAGAATGATTAAACAGATTAAATCTATTCATTTGATGAAATACTATGAAGGCATTAATTTTTTTCAAAAAAAATTGAATGAGATTGAGAAATCATAAATTATCTCTCCGTGTTGCTTTTATTTTCATATCTTTGAAACTGGATAGTAAAATTTTCATTAACCATTTATACTTCTTTTTTTCAGTTTTATTGAGTTTTTTGACATACCATTATAACATATAACATATAACATTATATTAGTTTAAGGTATATAACATAATTATATGTGTATATATTATGAAATGTTTAACACAGTAATTTTAGTTAACACCCATCACTTCACATACTTAGTTTTGTGTATGTGTGATTGGAATTTCTAAAATCTACTCTCTTAGTAACCTCCAAATATACAATATAGTATTGTTAACTGTAGTCAAACCATGCCGAATATTATGTCCCAGGGACCTATTTACCTTATAACTAAAAATGTGTACCTTTTGCCTACCTCCACCCATTTTCCCCACCCCCACCCCCACCCCTGCCTCTGGCAACCACCAATCTCTTCTCTGTTTCTATGAGTTTGATTTTTTTAGATTCTTCATATAAGTGAGATTATACAGTATTTGTCTTTCTCTGACTTATTTCATTTATATTTCTTTTTTATAGCTTTTTCTTTTTTATAGCTTTTTCTTTTTCCTCTTAATTCTCTTAAACATTTCAAAGTGCTTAAAATTTTTTTAAAAAGACTCTTCAATCTGAAACTAATGATACACTATATGTTAACTAATTGAATTTAAAGAGTTCAAAGTTAAAAGAATTTTTAAAAAAAGACTCTTCATTCAGATGGAAATTCATAAAGTAGGGAATCTTTTTTTTTTTAAGATTTTATTTATTTATTTGACAGAGAGAGATCACAAGCAGGCAGAGAGGCAGGTAGATAGAGAGAGAGAGGGGGAAGCAACTCCCCGATGAGCAGAGAGCCCGATGCGGGGCTGGATCCCAGGACCCTGGGATCATGACCTGAGCCGAAGCAGAGAACTTAACCCTCTGAGCCACCCAGGCGCCCCATAAAGTAGGGAATCTTAAGTTCTGCAGAGGCCAGTGAGTTATACCCATCCTTGTGACATCTCTTCCCCTCTGGCTTCAAATATCGTGTGATTACCTGATGACACACAAATTTGAACTTCTCAGAGCTGGTGTATTCCCAGGTCCACATTACCAATTTCCATACTTGCACTGAAGCCCTAGCTACTGCACTGCCTGAGGGGGGATGGGAGCAGAGTTTAGCAGAACTCCCTAAGCACCTGCAAGGTCTGTTTTGACCAGATTCCTTCCTATTGTTTTTAGTAACCATGTCAGTACCTTCTCAGCTCTCACACTGAGGGATGGAAAGCAAAAGGGAGGTGAAGAGTGTTGTCACTAAAACAGGCAAGCTGGACTGGGCCTTTGCTACTCAAAGAGTGGTCCACGGACCACTGCCACTCGGAACATGTTCCAAACGCATACTGCTGGGCCCAAGACCTCCTAAATCAGGATCTGAACACTATACGGAATAACAGATAACAAAAATATACTGTTCATTTATTTAATAAAGGCTTTTGCTTCCCATTCTTCATTTTTAAAACTTAGATAGCTTTATTGCTTTAAAATTAAGTGTCTTTTTAAAAATTAAGTGACTCTTTTTTTTTTCTTTTGAGTCCGAAGAATTCAAAAGATAACTGTTTAGGGTCTGCAAAAACGATATATCAAAGTAGTATCCTTGACTTCTCTGGCTATGATGGTAACATCAGTGTGTCATTTTTCACAGGTAGCTGAAGAAAACACGAATAGGTTTTCTGGGGCCCCGAAGTTTGGAGGATGGATACTGGACAACTGCCCTGTTATAAAAGAACTGTGGATAGTCTTAGTTGAGAAAGGAATTATACCTGATTTAGTAATCTGTTTATCAGATATGGAAAATAATGGTTGGTAAATATTTATCATGTAAATCCGAAAGTGAAGTTTTTAATTGCTGATAATATGTTTAAAGATTTATTTATTTATTATTTATTTATTTGACAGACAGAGATCACAAGTAAGCAGAGAGGCAGGCAGAGAGAGAAGGAGGGGAAGCAGGCTCCCTGCTGAGCAGAGAGTGGGATGCAGGGCTCCATCCCAGGACCCGGGCTCGATGTCAGGAATAGGGCGTGATGCCAGGCTGAGAGAAAAGACTGTATATTAGTCCTTATACACCTCAAATGGGAAATATTAAATACATAAAGATAGCAGAATGAAATTTTTATTATTCTGTCACTTTGAAAAAATCTATAATAATTAAAACGGTATGATACTGGCATAAAAACAGACACCTAGACCAATGGAACAAAGAGCCTAGACCTATATAGTCAAATAATCTTTGACATAGGAGCCAAGAATATTCTGTCATCTTGCCTTTTAAGGAAATATATTTGAAAAGAGAATTTCCAGGGAGAAAATATGATATACCACCTCTTTTCATGTTTTAGTTATTTTTACCATGCTAAAGTTCACATTTTAGAACGGATTTCAGACAGACTCAATATTTTAAAGAACCTGGACTCTATTTAAATAAATGATTAAAGGGAAATATATTTGGATATAGGCAGGAACAATACTTTGTCATTAATTTCCAAAGTTTCACACTATATTTTATAGAGCCTCAAAATTAATGTTATTCTCTTTATCTGTATTTCAGGGAAATATTTACTTAATAGGCTGTATTTAGAGAATAAGACTGAAGTTGACTCTAAGATTTTAGAAAGATTATTAGATGATCTACAAAAGAAAAAAAAAGAGGAAGAAGCAGCAAGGTAAAATATGCCCAGCCATCATAAGACAAGTTAATGAATCTTTTATAGCTATTAAATATCTACTTACAAGGTACATTTATGAAATGTCTTTAATATCAAAACAGTGGTCTACTAAGTAGATCCAATTCTAATTAAGTCTAAGAAAAAGAGTGGGTTTACAAATATTTTCAGTGTCTGAAGTACGGAGTTGTGGATGTTTTCATGGCCCGAAATCAAACTATTCTAGAACAAATGTCTACTCTCAAAAGACACTGTAAAAAAAAAGTGAGCACAGGTAAGTTTTTTTTTTACCATATTTATCTGTGACTTTAATAATTTTGCTGGCCAGTGTCCACAAATTGAAGAAATAATATGACAATAAGTAAATGAAAGGGGCACCTGTGTGGCTCAGTCGGTTAAGCTTCCGTTTTGGCTCAGGTCATGATCTCAGGGCTGTGAGAGCCCCACTCCACCCCACACCACCCCCATCAAGTCCAGTCATCGAGTCCGCCTTGGCTCTGCACTCAGCAGGAAGGCTCTGAAATTCTCTTACAGGCTTTCCCTTTGACCCTGACCCTGCTCACACTCTGTCTTTCTAAAATAAAATTTTAAAAGAAAAAAAAGCATGGCTTTACTAATGTTTCCCTGACATATCTCCTGTAAGAATTGTAGTAATGTCTTTTGAAGAGGATAGAAATAACTAGATTTTCACAGGATGGGGAAAGGATGCCAAGAACACTGAGTATGGAGAATGACAGACCTATAAAATAGTCAGGAAAACTTCCCCAGAGTGGGCAGCTGATATGAATGGGCTCTGCTTAACTCATCCCCTGTTGGTGAACACTTGATATTTTTTTTATATTATTTTTAAAAGAGGCAATCAACATTCTTATACATGTTTCTTTGTGAGTAGTATGCTGATTCCTGAGCGCTAAAGTTCCTAGATATAGAATTTCTAGATCAAAGGTATACACAATTTTTTTTAAGATTTTATTTATTTATTTATTTATTTGACAGAGAGAGAGATCACAAGTAGGCAGAGAAGCAGGCAAAGGGAGGGGGAAGTAGGCTCCCCGCTGAGCAGGGAGCCCGATGCGGGGCTCGATCCCAGGACCCTGGGATCATGACCTGAGCTGAAGGCAGCCGCTCAACCGACTGAGCCACCCAGGTGCCCCAGGTATACACATTTTAATTTTTCATAAATATGACCTTTCTCCATCACTTTACTAGCTTTCCTTATACCTGTCTGTCTTCACCATTAAGGCAGGCTTTGTGCTGCAACCCTAATGAAAAAAAGATTCCCTCTAGACAATTAAGTTTTCATATCTCATGTTTTTTCAAATTTCATTATTACTGTGTTGAAAAGAAAAGAAATCAGGAAATAATTTTTCTGATTACAAAGATAATTATTTATTCAATATAGAAAAAATTTTAATGTAAAAAATAATAAGTAAAAGTAAAAATTCTCATAATGCCAGCATCCAAAGATAATTACTATTAACAGTTTATCCTTCTGGGCTTTTGATCATCATTTATATAAACTTCAAATACAAAATTAAAATTGTATTATATGTAGCCTTGTATTACACTTTTTTGTCACTTAACTTTTTTTTGTGAACATTTCTGACTTGTTCAGAAGGGTTTAAAATGGTACAACCTCTCCCATTTACCTTTTCAGTTTAGACAATCTTTTATGAATTTTAACAGATTTCTTAATTAATAGCCAAAAATTTTTAAAGTATAACATTGTAACTTTTCTTAACTAAAAAAAAAAGGAAAAAAAAACCCACCTGAAATTAAGTGGCTTTAATATGAGCAAATTAAACATTCATATTGTAAAGTTGAAGAGCATAATGAACATTATACAAAGTTTACTCAGTTTTTAACTGCTATAAGCCTTAAATCCTAGAATATGGTAAAATATCTGAATTTCCAAAGATGATTAAATTTTAGACATTTTCATTTCAGAAAAGCCACTGAAGAAGCATTGAGTATTCTCAATACTCAAGAGGACCAAAGGCTGTTGGAAGATATGAGCAAGAAATCAAAAGGTAAACACAGATTTACATCATTAATAATGTGTCATTTAATTTTGTAATGTTACTGCTGGCAACTGCAGTATTTCAGGCAAATTACAGACAGCATGACCATACTTCCCAGTTTGCCCATGAGAGTCTAGGTCTATGCTATGCCTATGGTACTGAAATATTTGTTTGACCCACTTTCATTCTCAGTGTTCCAATTTGGAAAATAAATTGTGTGGTCACTAGAGTAATGGAGTCATAGGAAAAGAGCTCCAACACAGATACCTATACTTGCTCCCTCTTGGGGTCCACAATAGACAGCTTATGCAGCATGTCTTAAAATGGCTTCCCTTGTCACATGGACACATGGATGTTGGAATTACTTCTGGTATAAGGATCCTGCAGGAGTTGAGAAAACAGTATCTCCTGCTATACCCATTGTCTTTGAACTTAAACTTTCATCTCCATTATAAAAGAACTTAAAACAGTTTCTTTTAAGACCAAAGTTCTTAACCTGGAGTTCAGGGATAAAATACAGAGGTCTGTGAACTTGAATGGGAAAATAATTACAACTTTATTTTCACTAACCTTTACCAGGAATTTAGCATTTTCTTTACTTAATAATTAATATAGGCAAGAAACCATATAATATTAGTAGTATTTTTATTTTCCTACCAATAGAAACTAAGATATTTTCATATCACATTATAGTTTTATATATCCTATGTATGCTTAATCACAATTCCAAAATGATGGTAATTAGACCAACTGCTAGTTCTTATTATGTAATGCATTAGTAAAGATACACAAATTTCCTACAGCACAAAATTTATTTTGATATCTTCATAACTGTGTTTCAATATAATTGGTTTCTTATGTATTTTATTTTATGGGATTGAAAGCCTTATTCTAAGGAGTGTCCATTAGTTTCACCATACTGCCGAAAGGGTCCATGACTCAAAAGAGTGAAAAGTATTTCAGTTTTCCTTTGTTGACAACATGCCACCCCAAAACTGTAAAACAACTACCGTTTTTATTTTGTACACGTTTCTGTGGGTCAGGACTTAATACAGGGCTTATCTCTGCTCCCTGAGGAGTTCAGTTCAGGCTTTGAGTGGCCAGCTGGGAAGTCAGTCCTCCAGCCCCAAGCAATCCTTCAGGGACTGCAACCCTGACTGACATCTTCATTTGACTTCAGGAGAGACCCAGAGCCAGAAGCACCAATTAAGCTACTCCCGAATTCCTGACCCCAGAAACTGCAAGGATGATATGTGGTTACTGTTGCTTTAATCACTAAATTTTGGAGTAATTTATTATGAAGCAATAGATAACTAATATAACACATACTTAGTAAAAATCACAGGTAGTGTAAGGGTCTTAGAACACTTTTCAGGCCATAATGGGTATAGCAGGAGATACTGTTTTCTCAACTCCACTGTGACTTTTCTGGTATACAGATTATCCATTAGAATTCTAGAAGAATATTAGAACTTTTTTTACACCTCTCTGCATCATTATAGAAAGTCTGTTTATTTGTATGTTACATAAAGTACCTAATATGGATAAGAATTAAAAATAAATAATTTACATGTATGCATATTGGAAGGTGGGTTTTTTTGCTGTATAGCACATAACTTCATTCCAAACCCTAGTAGGATTCCACAAATGCTACTACTTCCTTGTGTGTATCACCATCATTCCTCTATATGACACAAGAGAGTCACCATAGTGTAAGTCACATACTTAGAAGCCACATGTACTGTAGTCCTGGTGTAGACCCAGAACATTTTTCTTTTTTTTTTAGGTATTTTTTGCCTTTCTTCTTCTTTTTTTTTTCTTTTTTAAGAATCTTTCATTATTATAGGGGTGGCCTGGGGGCTTCAGTCGTTAAGTGGCTGCCTTCCGCTTGGGTCATGATCCCAGGGTCCTGGGATCAAGCCCTGCATCTGGACTCCCTGCTCAGTGAGAAGCCTGCTTCTCCCTCTCCCACTCCCCCTGCTTGTGTTCCCTCTCTTGCTGTGTCTTTCTCTGTCAAATAAATAAATAAAAATCTTTTTTTAAAAAATTATTATTATTTATTTATTTATTTAAGAGAAAGAGACACACACCACGGGGGTAGGGGGTAAGGGTAGAGGGACAGAGGGAGAGGGGAAAGAAGCCTCCACACTGAGCAGGTAGCCCAACAGGGGCTCCATCCCAGGACCTGGGATCATGACCTGAGAGGCTTAATAGACTGCCCCACCCAGGCATGCCAAGAACACTAGGTTGCTTTGCTCTGGGTGTCTTAATCATGCAGATTCAGATCAAAATTTGGATGCCAAAGACTATCATACCCGATAGTCTTGGAAGGTACTCACTGGGGGGAGAAATTTCCACAGGAGTCTGGAAAACAAGCTCATTTTTTTTTTTCATATCGCCTGCATAGAAATATCTTATTTTTCAATTTCATGAATATATTAAAAGGAATAGGGGAGATAGGTTTTTTGACACCATTCACCCCATCTTCTTCCCGAAAGACTCCCATGCAACTACATAAAGCTTGATATCGTGCTTTTAAAATTTACATTTGACATACTGATCAATGTGTTCCATTACTTGTAATTAGGTATAAGAAAACCCATCATTATACATTAAATCTAGCCTCATGCTGCCAAATGGAAATACCAGCCACAAACATAACTGTAAATTTTCTAGTAGCTGCACAAAAAGTGAAAGGAAACAGGTGAAATTAATTCTATTTATTTAATATAAATATATCCAAAATATTATTTTAACAATCAGTACAAAAAGTACTGAATATATTTCACGTTTGGTTTTTCTAACCAAGTCTTTGAAATCCATTGTGTTTTCATACTTTCAGCACATCTCAATTTGGATTAGCTTCATTTCAATGGCTCCATATCAGACCGTGATTTTCTATCCATACCCTTATTTTTTTTTAAGATTTTATTTATTTATTTGAGAGAGAGGCAGTGAGAGAGAGCATGAGCGAGGAGAAGGTCAGAGGGAGAAGCAGACTCCCCCATGGAGCTGGGAGCCGGATGCAGGACTCGATCCCGGGACTCCGGGATCATGACCTGAGCCGAAGGCAGCTGTCCAACCAACTGAGCCACCCAGGCGTCCCTATCCATACCCTTATTGAATGGACTTTGGGGCTGTTTCCAGTTTCTGTTAAAACCCTTAGGCTGCTACTCCCATAGGACTCTGAGCACATGTACACACACTGTGGCTACATTTAAATAGATGAAATAAGCAGACAAAGAATCTGTCTGTCCCATCAAACCCCATGCTCCCCCGGAGGGCAGGGCCATTCCTTATTCTTCGTTTTGGTCTCAGCACTGATCAGAATATCCAGCACCCAATGAAATATTTGTTGATCTAAACCAAATAATCATTTATTTCTCCTCATTTTTTTCTAGAAGTAGAAGAGGCTGAACTGGAGGCTGACGAGGAGATTGAAAGTGAGGAGCCTGACATTCAGGAAGGTTCTGAGGCCTTGGAGGTAGCCGAGGACACCAAGGGACCCTTACCTGAGGAGTCTGAAGCACCTGAGTTCCCTGAAACAGAACCTGAATCAGGTTAGACTCTGTTGAGGGCCATGTCCCTCCTTCCACTCCCGTCTACTGGGTGTGTCTGTGTGTGCACACATGTGTGTATTTGTCTTTTCTATGTTAACAAAATGGCAGCAGGTGAAGAATGGTGACAGGAGCTCCCACAGAGCAGCCATTTAGGCCAAATCAGATGGTTTGTAGTATGGTAGGAAAGCCAGATCTCCGCCCTGGTACTGGCACTCAGGACCAGGGCCAGCCGTGTAATTTGTGAGTCACATGGTTCAAAAAGCAGGAAAAAGTGCTTTTAAACATACTAAAATATAAAGCCTTTTCTTTTCTTCCATGGCCTCTCTCTCAGTTTGTCATGGTGCTTTTTATCTGCTAATTAATCTTATTCTAAGTAGACAAAAATTTTAAATTTTATTCATTGGCATGAATTTTACTGTTTGTCTTAATGCTATACAATGCTATTTTAAAATGCAAATATAAGAGCATTTAACTCATATGCGGAATCACCATAATTACACAATTTGTATTTTGCAGCTTGGACATACATTGCCTTTCATTCTTTTTGGGGGGGGGGCGGTGGGAGGGAGTGCAGGAGCGGTGGAGGGAGGGGCAGAGGGAGGAGAGAGAATCTTTTTTTTTTTTTTCATTTCAGCGTAACAGAATCCATAGTTTTACACCACACCCAGTGCTCCATGCAATGCGTGCCCTCCCTAATACCCACCACCTGGCTCCCCCAACCTCCCGCCCCCCCCCTTCAAAACCCTCAGGTTGTTTTTCAGAGTCCATAGTCTCTCATGGTTCATCTCCCCCCCATCAACTCCCTTCTCCTGAGGAGAGAGAATCTTAAGCAGGCTCCATGCTTAGCTCTTAAGCAGAGCCCAACATCCAGACTCCCCTTTGCATTTCATTGTACATTCAGGTTCATGCACAAAACTAGCTGAGCTTTTAACTTCACTTCTTAATATGCACATAAGTTCTAGCACACTCTCTAACTTTAGCTTCCTAATGGTTAAGGAAAGACTGCAAGATAGGGAACTCTGGATTGCCCTATCTTTTCCTTTCCTTCTGTGTCATCCTTTTCAGCCTAAGTGTTTAGCTAATACAGGAAAGTAACATGAGTAAGAAAGGTTCCTTGGTTATTTCATGTCTTTGAATGTTATCACCTTCTTTAAGCATCTGGAGCAAATTGAAGGGAAAGTGTGGTATCTCAGGGCTGCCAGCATCCTCCCCTGCCCCCACCAGTGGGTCACACTCCCTCATATGTGGTCCCCTGGAATTCTAGGGTAATGTCAGGGCATCAGGAATGTTCATGAGAACGTGAGGGCAAGGGATGGCAAACACATACTATGCCTATCTCTGCTCACATGCCCTCTCTTTTGTCCCATTGGAGCCCCTCTGGATTTTGCTTACAAAACAGTTCAAAGGCAAAATTACTAAAAATTAAAATGACAGGGAAGAGCATTAGTCTAAGTGTGAGACCATTTTAAGCAAAAGACCTTGTGCAAGCGCACAGGTTCCACACTCATTAAGCCAGCCCTACCGCAGGGGTCCAGTTTGGTGGACAAGTGCAGGGCAAGAAGGAGTCTATGGGCAATGAAAGTCACTCTCAGGACCAGAGAGGATCTTAAAGCAGCAAGATGGGAGACCCCACTGTGGTGGCAATGAGGCACAAAAATACTTTTAAGCATGATTACTACTAGATTAGAAACGAATCCTACAGGGGCGCCTGGGTGGCTCAGTGGGTTAAAGCCTCTGCCTTTGGCTCAGGTCATGATCCCGGGGTCCTGGGATCAAGCCCCGCATCGGGCTCTCTGCTCAGCAGGGACCTGCTTCCTCCTCTCTCTCTCTCTCTGCCTACTTGTGATCTGTCAAATAAATAAATAAAATCTTAAAAAAAACTATTTAAAAAAAAAGAAAGAAAGAAAGAAACTAATCCTACAAACTACAAACAGATACCTGCAGCTAGATGCCAGTCTAGAGCAATTAAGGGCTGGGAAACTGCTGTTAGCTGTACAAGACCAGAACTTGTAACCAAAACTTGTAATTACAGTGAGAAATCTCAAGTTTTTTGAGAATGAAAGGCAATGTATGTCCAAGCTGCAAAATACAAATTGTGTAATTATGGTGATTCCGTATATGAGTTAAATGTTCTTATATTTGCATTTTAAAATAGCATTGTATAGCATTAAGACAAACAGTAAAATTCATGCCAGAAAATCTGAGCAGAGAGCCCGATGCGGGACTCGATCCCAGGATCCTGGGATCATGACTTGAGCCAAAGGCAGAGGCTTTAACCCACTGAGCCACCCAGGCACCCTTTCATCCCCCCACTTTTTTAAGGGTTTTTTTTTTAATTTATTTATTTGTCAGAGAGAGAGGGAGAGAGAGAGAGTGAGCACAGGCAGACAGAGTGGCAGGCAGAGGCAGAGGGAGAAGCATGCTCCCTGCCGAGCAAGGAGCCCGATGTGGGACTCGATCCCAGGATGCTGGGATCATGACCTGAGCCGAAGGCAGCCGCTTAACTAACTGAGCCACCCAGGTGTCCCAGGTTTTATTTATTTTTTTAAGCTACCAAGTTTGTGGCAATTTCTTTGGCAGCCACAGGAAAGTAATACATAGCCAGAAAGGTTTTTCTGCCTCATGCTAGAGAACACATCTTTTCCTTTGTCATGGGCCACAAGGTAATCATTGCCTCTGTCAATACTCTGATAATACTCTGACACCTGAAGCTTCATCTCAAACCTGTTGTCACTCTAGCCTTCTTAGAATGGAATGACATATGTATTGCTTAGAATCAGTGCTTTAAAGATCATTACATCCAGGGGCACCTGGGTGGCTCAGTCAGTTAAGCAGCCACCTTCGGGATCCCACATTGAATCCCGCATCGGGATCCCCATGCGGGGCTCAATGTGGGATCCCTGCTCGGCAGGAAGCCTGCTTCTTCCTCTCCCACTCCCCCTGCTGTGTTTCCTCTCTCGCTGTCTCTCCCTCTGTCAAATAAATAAAGAAAATCTTTAAAAAAAAAAAAAGGTCATTACATCCAGATGCATTCAGAGGCTAGTGAATTACTTTGATCTTTACCAATTTGTTCTTTATGTACTAGTTAAGTATAGGCAAATTATATGGAACTTGCAAGAAGCTGGGCTTCCAGTAACCATTGGCTCTTATCACAATGTTTTATTCCAAGCACGTCATGGCCCTATAATAGAGTCAGCTATTAATAAACATGAAGAAATACATTCCTTTAACAAATATTTATTGAAATCTTTCTAAGTGCCAGGCAAAGCAGCAGGCACTGTCATAGGTACTAAAAACTCAGCAATCAATGATCAAGATAGTTAAGGTCTGTTTCTTTTTTTTTTTAAGATTTTATTTATTTATTTGACACAGAGAGACAGAGAGACAACGAGAGAGGGAATACAAGCAGGGGGAGTGGGAGAAGGAGACGTGGACTTCTCGCTGAGCAGGGAGGCAGATGTGGGACTCTATCCCAGGACTCTGGGATCATGACCTGAGCCAAAGGCAGGCACTTCACCAACTGAGCCACCCGGGTGCCCCTCAAGTCCCTTTTCAAAGAGTTGTCATTCAATGGCAAAGAATAAGAATAAACAAATAAATAACTAAAATAATTATGATAGTGTTAAGTGCTATGGATAAAATATATGAAGACACTAAAGCAGAGCCTAGGATCTAGTAGGTGCTCAATAAATGTTTGTTGAATGAATGAGCAAGCTGGAGGCCAGCGGGGTAATTTGGAAGGAAGAAGCAAGAGTAAACATTATGGCCAAGGAAGAGTGCCATCTGAGAAAATGATATGTGAGGCACGGCAGAAAGACTGAAATGGATCTGTGCAAAGATCTTTCCACTGCGAAGGCTCAGAGGTGGGCACAACTCAATGGGCAAGGAAGAAATTGAGTGTGACCAGAGCATAGCCAGCAAGAGGGAAGGGGAAGATGAGATTGGACAGCGAGGCAGAGGCCAGAGGTTTAGGGAGTTTGAAGCTTTCTCTAAGTGCAGGTAATCTATATGATCTCATTAACACTTTTTAAACTTCACCTTGGCTGCTATATGACACCTTACATCATTTGTTCTGCACCTCAAGTTCTTCATTAACCTGGGTTACGAATAGTTACCAAACATTGTTTTTACAGGGATAGAAACATTTTATGTAAAGCGCCTAGCAAAGTGTCTGCAAGTCATTGATGCTTCAGCAACTTCATCACCTGCTAGCAGTCAGCCTTCCGTAACTTCTAGAAAGGCCAGAGCTCAGGATCCCTACCCCCAGATAAGACTAAACTAAATCTCAGCATTCTCAAAGTCAATAGTCACATTCCATCCCCTGATATCAGAAAGAAAGGAAGCAACGCTCTGGGCTTGTACCAATCAGGATAAATTCCTGGAGCTGGAGGTGGGGTCGCCCTCTCTCAGCCATGTGGGGAAGGATAAACACTGGAACAAAAGCCCGTCTCTGCCAGGAAGAAGAGTGAGTTACCAACAGGGTCTGCAACAGGATGGATGACAGCAAGTCCCCTTCATTGCTCCCTTGCTGAATTTTCACTAAATTCCACATTGCCCTCCAATGCATGGTTTCATTGAGACTGTTGAGGAATGTGTTAGCTTCCTAGGGTTGCCATTAACAAATTACCACAAACTTAGTGGCTTCAAACAGCAAAAATTTTTTCTCTCACAGTTCTGAAGGCTGGAAGTCCAAAATCAAGATATGAATGTAGTCTCTTTCTCTCAGAATATCTTATTGTACTGTACTCACCCGTCTTGGGGTGCTGTGAGGTGATAAAGCGCCAGCATGGTGAGATGAAGTGAGGTGAGGGATGTACGCATGGTGGCATGACCATGAGGCTACTGTTGACCTTCTGATATCTTGTCATCTGCTTCTGGACCGTGGCTGACTGCAATTTACTGAAACCACAGAAAGCAGAATGTGGGTGAGAGGACTACTGTATACACAGTAAATGATCCGCATCAAAATCACCAAAGTCTCTGATGGCCAAAAGATACATAAAAAGATGCTCAACATCACTCAACCTCAGGGAAATACAAATCAAAACCACATAGAGATACCACCTCACACCTGTCAGAATGACTAAAATCAACAGCACAAGAGACAACAAGCATTGGCTATGATGTGGAGGAGAAGGAACCCTCCTGCCCTGTTGGTGGGAATGCAAACTGGTACAGCCACTGTGGAAAACACTATGGAGTTTCTTCAAAAAGTTGAAAATAGAACTACTCTAGGATCCAGTAACCACACTACTCGGTATTTACCAAAAAATACAAAAACACTAATCTGAAAGGATACATGCACCCCTATGTTTATTGCAGGATTATTTACAATAATCAGGTTATGGAAGCAGCCACGTGTCCACTGATACATGAATGAATAAAGAAGATGTGGTACACATACACACACACACACACACACACACACACACACACAGGAATATTACTCAGCCATTAAAAAAATGAAATTTTGCCATTTGGATCTAAAGGGTATAATGCTAAACAGAATAAACCAGTCAAAAGACAAATACCATATGATCTCACACATATGTGGAATTTTAAAAACAAAATAAATGAACAAAGGAGAAAAAAAAAGAGAGGACAGACTCTTCACTATAGAGAACAAATGGTTACCAGAGGAGAGGTGGGCAGGCAGGTGGGGGAAATAGGTGAAGGGAATAAAGAGCACAATTACCTTGATGAGTACTTAGTAATATATGGAAGTGTTGAATCACCATATTGTTCCCTTGGAATTAATATTACATTGTATGTTAACTACACTAGAATTTAAATTAATATAATTTTTAAAAAAGAATCACCTAGGGGTTCCTGGGTGGCTCAGTTCTTTAAGCTTCTGACTTCAGATCATACAGGTGGAGTAGGGCAACAGGAAGGGTAGGTAGAGTATTTATAAGAACCACACCCAACCCCCCCCAACACACATACGTATCCATATATGTCTTTCACTGTAATGTTTTGCCTGGTACTCTCCAACATAGACCTGAAGGTCAAGTCAATGTGCATTGACCTAGTTCAAGTGGTGATGTTTAGTAAGTATTCATCTTGTCTGTCTCTTCAAGACTGTGGCTGAATCTTCATCATTTCTGACTTGCATTCTGTAATTAGAGAAATTAAGACAGTTTAGAGATCTCTGTATATTCTTGGTGTTCTTGTCTTTGCCATCATTTATAATGCTTTTCTTTAGATAATTGAACACCTAACAATCGCACATGTCACCACCAGAGCAGCCCTAGGCTTGTCCTCTTCTACATCCTATTCTCTTGAGTTTTAATTATAGAATTCTGTAGAAAGAGGACCCAGCTACTACTTTAGCTTGGAAGACAGTTACCAGTGTTACAGTGTTTTATAGATATATGTAAATATAATTACATATTATATAATTATATTTTTAAAATATTAGAATAATATTATTCTAGATATGTAAATATGATTCATATAACTATATTGTTATATTTAATTATATTATACATTGTTATTCTGAATATGTAAATCCAGTTAAATATCACATTATTAGAATATTAGAATATTCTAATTCTATTTATCTGAATTTTCTAATTAATTAGAATCTATTCTAATTCTGTTATTTAGAATACTCTAGTAGAATATTATTCTGATATTAGAATAATATAATTAATTATAATTATAATATTATAATAATTGCAATGTTATAATTACTTATATAACTTAATTATTATGATGGGTATAATTATGTATTCTATAGATAGATATGTAATATATATTATATTTCATATAATATTATACAAATATAAATTTGGTCTACACAAAATTTGTGTCTCAGAACTAGAGAAGACTATGGGGTGAGAAGATAGATAATTAGTTCTTTCTTCCCTGAACCATCTATGCTGAATGTGCCTGTGAAGCAAGTCTTACATCATCCAGGAAAACAGTGTTTGCTCTCTACTTTCTTATGGAGATTCTCCTGAGTTTTGTCACATTTACCCCCAAAGCTGGGGCTTTGATATATCATTGTCTTTCCTTGCCATTTTATGATCTTTAGGAGTATTTTCATGTGTATCTTAAGAAATTAAAAGAAATATCAGGAACTGCTAGTCTAATGGCATGTGAACAGAAGTTTGAGTGATATTTAACAACAGTTATCTGTCAGACTTATATGTGCCATGTGTCAATTATTATTTTGGTCCATGTCTTTTTATGTGTTGTTAAATGTTCTTCATTTTCTGCCCTACGTTATTAAATATTTAATGCCATACTTTACCTAACAGGAAAACTGTATTTTCACCTAGATGTAGTATATACAATTAAACTGTGTTTTGAAATTTTCTTTGTGCCAGAAACTTCATAAAGGAAAAATGTTTTAAAATTCAAACACTTGGGGCGCCTGGGTGCTCAGTGGGTTGAGGTCTCTGCCTTCGGCTCAGGTCATGATCCCAGGGTCCTGGGATGGAGCCCCGCATCGGCCTCTCTGCTCCATGGGGAGCCTGCTTCCTCCTCTCTCTCTCTGCCTGCCTCTCTGCCTACTTGTAATCTCTCTCTGTCAAATAAATAAATAAAATCTTAAAAAAAAATTCAAACACTAACTATCAGATTTCTTTTTTAAGTAGTTGAGCCTGCTGAGGATACCACAATTGGAACAGAAATTTCAAAAGGATCCAAAGACGGCCTGGAAACTAAAGAATTAACTGAAACAGGTTAGATTATAAAAATAATTAGTCTGTGAAAATACTTTTCATATTCTTTTAGAAAGGTCCAGTCCCTTATTTTTTTTTAATATTTTATTTATTTATTTGTCAGGGAGAGAGAGAGAGAGAGCACAGGCAGACAGAGTGGCAGGCAGAGGCAGAGGGAGAAGCAGGCTCCCTGCCAAGCAAGGAGCCCGATGTGGGACTCGATTCCAGGACGCTGGGATCATGACCCGAGCCGAAGGCAGCTGCTTAACCAACTGAGCTACCCAGGTGTCCCATCCAGTCCCTTATTTTAAGCATAGCACCAGCTTCCTACCTATTTCTTTCTATGCTGTATGCCAGCTGATATGCAATTAATTTAGCTTATTACATTAAAAATGTATGTAGTGGGTACCTGGGTGGCTCATTGGGTTAAGCCTCTGCCTTGGGTTTAGGTCATGATCTCAGAGTCCTGGGATCGAGTCCCACATAGGGCTCTCTGCTCAGTGGGGAACCTGCTTCCTTCTCTCTCTCTCTTTCTCTGCCTGCCTTTCTGCCTATTTGTGATCTCTCTCTCTCTCTGTCAAATAAATAAATAAATAATCTTTTTAAAAAAATATGTAGCCAGTGTTTAGTACTCCTTTTCACCAAATTTTATTTTATACGTTTTACTAATAGTTAAAGTTGCCATACAAAATTCTTATTAATTGTCCATGATTTTTACCTTATTAGTAGATAATAATTCATCTAAGCCAATACAAAAAACAAAGCATAAATTAAAACATGAATTTATGCATTTATATTATTACCTAGAAAATGAAGTATATTTCTTTCAAATGTTTTTAAAATATTATAAAGTATAAATTATTTTGGCAATATGGCTAAAGATACAATATTTTAAGAATCTTTTTTCTTTCCTTTAACCTTTACCTCAGAAGTTGTACTCCCTGAGTTTCCAGAAGATGCTTATCCTGATGTTCCTGAAATGGAGCCAATTAAAGAGAAGATTAAACATTTCAACTACATATGGAAACAACTAGAAGGAACAATCAGAGAGTCTTTCGTTCAAATTTTAAACTTGGAGATTGCTGACAAAACTCCAGAGGAACTACTTCAAAAAGTAGTTGAGACTATGGAAAGTAAGAGCTGTAATCTTAACAGTTATTGTCAAGATATTACTATATCATTAAAAGCATCATGAAAGTTTGAAGCCCTTCTTGATGGTTTATGAAGTAAAGCATCCAGTATATTTAGGGTCAAGACTTCAAATATTTAAATCTGTCAATCAGAACAGCACGGGGCACAAAGAGCACTGGCCAACCCACCCAGTTGTCACTTAAAGAATTCATGAAGACCTGTGTGTGTACACCTTTAAACTAAGATCAGTCATGATAATCACTCTTCCTAATCTTTGACTACTGTAATATGCTAATATAATTTTATCCTAAAAATATCTTCCCCAAAGTTACTTTTTTATGTATTTATTAATTTTTTTTACAGGACCCTTCCAGTATGTTGCATGGGAGTTAACTATGGAAGATTATGATGAAGAAACAGAGGACTATCAGGCAGAAGCTGAAGCCGATGAAGAGCTAGAAGAGGAAGAGGAGGAGGAAGAAGAGGTATGACTTCTTTATTATTGCTCATTCACATTGGTCACATCATTGAAAGTGCGTATATCCAGAGTGGTAACTAGCACTTTGGACCCCAAGAAAATAAGCAGGCTTCCTCAATTTTATAAATAAATTATTTTATAAATTTTTCAACACACTTGGCCTCCACCCAACTTCACTTGACACCTAAAATGCCAGGGCTTCTTAGACAACATATTACACCCATGAAAAAAGAAAAGGGAAATCTTTTAAATTTTTTTCCATGGGAACATCTACAGGTATGAGAGACAAAATTTAAGGGAAGTGAGTGTTTCACATAAATCACAGATAGCAATGGCCTTGGGAGGCCACTTGCGTGATAATAAGGAAAAGTATTTGCAAAAGGAACAGATCATTTTCAGACCCTACTCTACTCCCTTAGCACCGGAATTTTAAGAACCATTCTCATTTGATAGCCACCCAATTAAATATCTATCAGTAATTAATAAATAAAAACAGATTCTTTTAATTTGGGGCCTTATCAGTCCTTTTGAGCTTCCTAGACCCAGTTCCAACATGGGAGGAGGTTCTCCCCAAAACACCAAGCAGTTCCAGAAGATCACACCACCAGAGTGTCTGAGAATTCAGCTCAAATCTGATGCCATCCACCTGGAGATAGCGTCAGATTCCACAGGTTAAGGGTTCAGTCCTAAAGGACTTCTCCCCCAACCCCCACCTCAGCCCCAGGTTGTTTACTGTGCTTGTGACTGATGGGCTACAGATTAGGGATTCTAGTAACCTCCTCTTTCAGTTCAATTAATTTGCTAAAATAGCACACAGAATTCAGGAAAACATTTATGTACATTTACCAGTTTATTAAAGGATATAATAAATAATGCTAATTAACAGCCAGATAAAGCCATAATAAGACAAGGTCCTGGACAAAGAAACTTCAGTCTTTGTGGAGCTTGAGGCCCTGCTTTGTGGCACATGGAAGCTCTTCTAAAAGAAAAGCCCCAAAAGCTCTCCTCTTAAGTTTTTATGGAGGCTTCATTACACAATCATGGTTGACTAAGTCATTGGGCATTGGCTGATTCAACTTCCAGCCCCTCTCCTTGACCCCACCTTGGAAGGCTAAAGGTAGGACTGAAATTCACAACCTTCTAATCATCATGCAATAACCTGGATGAATCTGAAGATAATTATGCTAAGAGAAAGAAGCCAGGCAAAAAAGAATATATCCTGTATGATTCCATTTATATAAAAATTTAGAAAATGCAAATTAGTTGTAGTGCTAGAAAACAGAGTGGTGGTTGCCTGGGGATGGGGCAGGAAGGAGGCAAATAGGAGCAGGAAGGAGAGATTTTACAAAGAAGTGTGAGCAAACTTTTGGTATTCGTGAATATGTTCATTATCTTGGTTGCGGTGAATTCACAAATTAATACTTCTGTCAAAAATTATCTAATTTTATACTGTAAATTTGTACACTATTTTAATGTCAGTCATACCTCACTCAACCTGTTAAACATGTTAATGGTGGTTATCTCTGAGTGATGGACTTACAGTAATTTTTATTTTTTAAGTGCTTGTCTATATTATCTGATTTTTTAACATTAGAAATATATCATTTTTACAACAGGAAAAATCAACAACAAAAATATTTCCCTTTCGCCAGACAGAAAGTACAAAAAGAAACAAGAGTTCTAGGGGCACCTGGGTGGCTCAGTGGGTTAAGGCTCTGCTTTCTGCTCAGGTCATGATCTCAGGGTCCTGGGATCGAGCCCCGCATCGGGCTCTCTGCTCAGCAGGAAGCCTGCTTCCCCCTCTCTCTCTCTCTGCCTGCCTCTCTGCCTAATTGTGATCTCTCTCTCTCTCTGTCTGTCAAATTAATAAATAAAATCTTAAAAAAAGAAAGAAAGAAAGAAACAAGAGTTCTAATACCACTCCAGAATTCAGGAATCATACCAAGATATGTCCAAATGTTTGTCTTTTCTCATCAAACTTTCCTATACTTGGGGTGCCCTTAAATCTGTATGTGATGTTTTTCTATACCTGCGAGAAATTAATTCTGGCCTATTCTCCATCTCTTCCTTTTCTCTTTCCATAATACCTGATACTAATTAGGTCTCTTGGATCTATCCTCCAAATATCTTTATATTTTCCCTCAAATTCTCCATTTCTTTATTTTTTTGTTTGGATATTTGTAGACATGTCTTTCATTCAGTCTTCTCATTTTAGACATTCATTGGGGTCCTATTGCTATTGTAACAAACTACCACAAAGTTAGTGGCTTAAAACAACCAAATTATACAGTTCTCAAGGTCAGTTCTCTAAAATGAATCTTACAAGGGCTGAAATCAGTATTAGCTAAGTTCCTTCTGCAAGAGGAGTAAATTTTCCTATCATTTCCAGCTTCTGGAGGCCACCTGCATTCTCTGGTATATGGCCTCTTCCTCCATCTTCAAAGCACATTACTTCAACCTTTGCTCTCCATCATCTCATCTTCTGCCTTTGACATTCTTGCCTCCCTCTTAAGGGCCCTTTAATTACACTGGGTCCACCTGGATGAGCTTTCCATCTCAATATCCTTAATCACACACACAAGGTAACCCACTCACAGGTCCTGGGAATCTTTGAGGGGCCATTATTCTATCACAAGTGGTCACTCTGTTCTTAGGCTCATTTACATATTTTATTGGTGCTTGTGAACTCTTTCTAGTGTTTATTTGAATTTCTATTAATGTCTTCATTATTTTCCTACCCTGAGATTGGGTTCTGTCCATCTCTGTTGATCTATTTGATCTGACTGATCGTTTAATTGGCTAGACTCCCTTACATGGGTAGTGGCTTTCTTTTTTCTTTCTTTTTTTTTTTTCTCAGTGGGGTCCAGGATTATTGCTGGAGTGTTTTAGGTGACAACATTCTCAAGAATTAAAAAAGGCAAGTGGTCTCTCCCTGTAGGTCAGGAATATGGAGGTAGATAAGGCATATATTCGTTGCTGAGGCCTAAGACAAGCCTGGTTAGGATTTTTCATACTTACCCAGATGCAGGGTTGGGGAGAACTCTTCCCACCCATATAGCTCCTTCTTGATCTTTTGTGGGCCAGAGAGACCACAAGCATTTCCCTGGTAGTTGCTGATAACATTCTCCAGGAAATCCAGAGATCTCTGCAAAAAAATTCCTCCTAGGACTTGACATCTTAATAGTCTATTCCCTCTGATGTTTGTCTCCAGGCACTCATCTAGCCCACAGTGGTAAATAATGCCATACAGTTTCCTTCCCACAGATGCTGATGGATTCCAGCTGCCTGCCCCAGCAGTTAAGACTAAGAAAGTGGGAGAGAGAGGAAGGGGGTATCTTCAGATGACCATTTTCCCCAAATTCCTTGTTCTAAGATATCTTCACCCTCACCCCATCACCTCTACACACATACCTCACATTCTGTTTCTAAAAATTTATTTAGGGATATAAATCCACTTACTATATGGAAAAACTGGAGTCAACCAACAAAAGCCATTAAGCAACTGAAAAAAAACAAAAGGACTCAGATGGATTGAGATATAAAAAGCAAATACTAATTAAAAAGAAGAAGCAGCATTCTGGATATTAGTCAAAGTGTAATTCAAGGAAAAGTGAATTAAAACAACAACAAAAAAGATACTTTACACTGTTAAAGATAAGCAAAACTGGGCACTAAAGTGGTAAGGACAGGTTTTTGTTAATAGGGAAAAGAGTCCAGTGTGAACTGAAGTCTGATTTGGACAGAGGTAGATGGAAGTTTTAGAGGAAAAATTATTTAGGGAGCAGAGATGGAGAAAAGCAGGGGCCCTGGAGATTCAGGGAAATGAAAACTTACAAGTATCCATTTATAGATGAATGGAAATGGAGTGGTACACACACACACACACACACACACACACAAATATTATTCAGCCATAAAAAAGAATGAATTCTTGCCATTTGCAATGACATGGTTGGAGCTAGAGGATATAATGCTAAGTGAAATAAGTCAGCCACAGCAAGACAAATGCCATATGACTTCATTCATAGTGGAACTTAAGAAAAAAATGAACAAAGACCAAAAAAAAATAAAAGATGAACGAAGAAAACAGACTTAAATACAGAGAACAAACTGGTGGGTAGGGGAATGGAAGAAATAACTGAAGATTAAGAGGGCACTTAACTTGATGAGCAGTGAGAAACAGAAAATTGTTGAATCATTATATTGTATACTTGAAACTAATATCACACTGTATGTTAATTATACTAGAATTTAAATAAATAAATAAATAAATAATACATACATACATTGTTTAAAAAATGCTTTAAGTTAAAAAAAATAAAGTTCTCATAAAAAAAATTATACTGACTTTCACAAAGGTCAGAACTTATACTTTCAGTATTGTCTGAGAGTATATATTTTTACGGTGAATTCCACAATGCTTTTGAATAAAGTTGCATTTTGGGTGCCTGAGTGGCTCAGTCAGTTAAGTGTCTGCCTTCCACTTAGGTCATAATCCCAGGGTCCTGGGATCAAGCCACATCAGGCTCCCTGCTCAGTGGGGAGTTCTGCCCCTCCCCCATGCTTGTGCATGCTCTCTCTCTCAAATAAATAAATAAAATATTTAAAATTTTTTTAAAAATTAAAATAATAAAATTGTTTTTATAATTGAATACATTACAAAAAGTCATATAAATGAGAACAAAGGTTTGAGAATGCAACACAGTTTTAAATGTCACATGACCTTATTCCAGCTTTAACAAAATCCTTAATTTTGATAGATTATACATTTCAGCTTCAAAATTTAAAAAAAATATTGTTTTCTAGCCCTTCAAAAAAAATCACATATAAATGCTTTAAAGTATGGCAGAAGTAGAAATTATAGTTGCCAGATTTAAAAAAACATGATACACAGGTATATTTGAATTTCAGATAAAAGAATAATTTCTATGTGTAGTATAAGTTTATACTAAAAAAAATTATTCATTATCTGAAATTTAAGTATAACTGGAACCCACATTTTTATTTTTTAAGTCTGGCAACCCTACCCAAGGTGGACTTATTAGCAGGGAAAATTAATTAAGCATTCAACTCCAGAATCTGGGGAGAAAGCACAACAAAATAAACCAAAAGAATGTAGAAAGGAAACTAAAGACAAAAATTAACAAAATAGGAAAAGAAGACCAAAACAGTAGACCTAATTTTATTTTTTAAATTTTTATGTTTTTTAAATTTTATTTTATTTTTTCAGTGTTCCAAGTTTCATTGTTTATGCACCACACCCAGTGCTCCATGCAATACGTGCCCTCCTTAATACCCACCATCAGCCCTCCCAACCCCCCACCCCCCCCTCCAGAACCTTCAGTTTGCTTCTCAGAGTTCATAGTCTCTCGTGGTTCATCCCCCCCTCTGATTTTGGAGTAGACCTAATTTTAAAAAATGAAAAGTCATCCACTGGCAAGTGTAATAAAATAGGCAAACTTCTAACAAATCTAATTAGATAAAAAGAAAAAGCAAATAATATTTGAAAAAAATGAGTATACAATCAAATTTTAAAAACAGGGTTGTTTTAAATTATAGGAACTTTATACTAATAAATTCAAAAGCCAAGATAAAAAGGATATTCAAAATATGAATTACTGAGATTTACCTAGGAAGAACTATAAAATCTGAACAAACAAAAAAGATAGAGGGGAATTACAAATCACTACTAATCTACCTTAGTTGATTCAATAATTCCTATGTTGCTTAAAATTTTCACATCAGAGGGGCATCTGGGTGGCTCAGTTCATTGTGTCAGACTCTTGATTTCAGCTCAGGTCATAATCTCAGGGTTGTGAGACTGAGGCCCCCATCACATGATGCTCAGAACAGAGTCCTCTTGGGATTCTCTTTCTCCCTCTCCTTCTGTTCCATCCCTGATTCCCACTCTAAATAAATTAATAAAATCTTAAAAAAAAATCACCCAAATCATAGAAAAACAGCAATAATTCCTAGTTCATTTTGGAATTTGCATAGCTCTTATATAAAAATTCAACAAGAATGGTGTAAGAAAATTATAGATTAGTTTCATTTTTGCACCTTTATAGAAAGTTATTCATTATATCATGTTTTGGAGGGAAAAAAAGAGGTTTGTTGTAGAATAGTCTTGTAAAATATTATCCCATTGATATTTTTTTGGTTGGGTATACTTTGAAAAAAGGGTCTGGAAGGATACACATAAAACTGTTGAGTGTTTTAAAGACATACTGTTATGGGGTAGACATTATTCAAGATGTGAACTCAGAGGGATATGAGAAACTGTTTTAATTAATTAGTACAAGAACTGGCCTTTTGTGGATTGTTTTAAAAGCATGTTGTTATAGCCTCAATATCATTCAAGATGCATTATTTTAATTTATTTTTAATTAATTTTTAGTCTTACATCAAAATATTTTTAATACTGTTCTCCAAACTGAATAATATTTGTAGAATGAAGATAGAATTAAAGAGAAGAGAAGGCACTTGGGAGATACAAAGCACTTTTGTCCCGTGTTTCTCAAAGAAAACTTCATCCTACAACCAGGCAGCACAGAAGAAGCAGCTAAATATCGAGAAAAGATCTACTACTTTTCAAGTCCTGAGGCTAAAGAGAAGTTTCTGGAGCATCCTGAGGAGTATGTGGCTCATAAGGAACCACTAAAGGTGAAAACAATATGCCTACCCAGTCCTAATGATTGCTTCTGAGTGCTTTTTCAAGGACTTACTGCCAACCTTCATCGTTTTACTTAATAGTGAAGTCCCCCCAATCTGATAAAACAATATGGCGAAAATATCTAAGTTCCAAGAACAACTTTTTGAAAAATAAATAAGATAATTATCTTTTTTGATTTCGGCAGTAATGACTTGTGTCAAACCAACACATACTGTCTTTTTAGCTGAAGTAAAAAGAGACAGCTGCATTTATTGCTTGCTACCTTAAGAGCCAGCTGGGTTAAGTGGGCAATTTCATAGGCACAGAAAATAGAATAATGATTACTAGCAACTGGGGGCGGGGCCGGGGGACGGGAGGTGGTAAGAGAATAGAGTTATTGTTTAATGGGGACAGAATTTCACTGTGGGATGATGAAAAAGTTCTGGAAACGGATAATGGTGATGGTTGCACAACATTGTGAATGTATTTAATGCCACTGATTTATACACTTAAAAATGGCTAAAATGAATATACTCAAAACTACTGAATTATATACGTTAAAAGGGTGCATTTTATGGTATTTAAGTATACCATCTCAATAAAATATTTGAATTTAAACTGAAAAGATGGTTAAAATGGTAAATTTTATGTTATGTATATTTTAATACCATAATAACACATTGTGGTAATATTTTATCCATTTTAAAAATAAAGTACACACATAATTGCACCAGTTTTAGACAAGAACTTTCATTTTTTAAAATCTTACTTTTACCCTCTTCCACATGGGTATATATTCTTTCCAGGGTATGTAATATTTTATAATCTGCTTTTTCACTTAACATTTATCAATGAAAGCTTATATATTTCTACATAGACCTCTTATGCTCCAACAGTTTCATATACCATTTTAACATCTAATTGTTAGACATTTTTCACAGTATTTTCATTGTGGATCATTGTCATTGTGGATATGAAATAATACTTGGGAAATCTTTGGGCATGTCATTCTTTGTTTCTCTTGAATTCTTTTATTAGTATAATTCCTTAGCATGGGATTACAAGATCAAACTAAACAAATCACAATACATAGTCACTTACACTTTTGAGAACACCAGTGCCTTTTTTTTTTTTCCCCCAGTGAAGTAGGGTCCACACCCAATATGGGGCTTGAACTCACAACCCTGAGATCAAGGGTTGCATGTCCTCCTGACTGAGCCAACCAGTGCCCCTAATTCCAAAGCTTTCTTAAACAGAACATATAGAACACAATTTAAATACTTCTGAATAATTTGGGCTATTTTCATGAACTTCAATTTTTATATGGTGACCAGGAGGACTACTGAAATATGTATATGGTTGTCCCTTCCGACACTATTGGTGTTGTGAAGGGATAATTCGGTTTTAGGGAGAGCAACTAATAAGCCTTATGTTTTCTAAATTACTCAAAACTTCCTTGTCTTCACTCTCCTCCTACCCTACCTCTCCCCAACCCACCCGCTGTGGCAGGCTCCTCCAATAAGAATATGCCTTATTGGCCCCCATGGTTCTGGCAAAACTGTCTGTGGAAGACAGTTAGCGGAAAAATGGGGCATTTTTCACATTCAGTTTGAAGAATTTCTTCAAGAGAAACTAATGCTCAAAACCGAAAAGAAAATTGGAACTGAATTTGAGGAAGATTCTGATGAAGAACAGTTTGCAAAACAAGAACTTGAAGAACTTGCAATTCAGGCCAATGTCAAGATTGAAGAAGAAAATACAAGGAAGCTGGTAGTAACATTAATACTCTCTTTGCAGATAATTATGCTTACTGGTATTACTTTTGGGAAGTAGAATATAAGAAGTATAAAACTAAAGTTTCTAGGAAGAAGAAAAAGAACTAGCCCCTATATGTCATCCTCCCCATATGTTAAATACGTATCTTACTGCTCATCTAGAATACAAAATGCTAAGTTTTACATGACTCCAATAAAAATCTAAATAGCTTTGCCTGACAAGACTGTCATGCAACATTTATTTGGGACTCTGTTATTTGATATGTCTGATGTAGATTATAAAGTTTTCCTTTATTTTTTTCTGTTTTTTTATCAAATATCATAAAAATCTGCCCCAGCACCAGCAGAGATCTCAACATATTAATTTCTAATGATGCATTGTAAGAAATTTTATATACTCTTCGATGGTTTCTTTCTGGGATTGTAAAGAGGAAGTTCTTAATTCTAACTCATTTTTAACCATTTCTGATATAGTAAGACCCGACCCTTTCCTTCTCAAATGATCCCTTATAAATGGACCCGGATATACATTATATTCCAGATGACTGCCTGGCTGGCCCATCCTTTAATTAGGATCTAGGTTGAAGAATTATAAGAGAAATGACAAAAATTAGTTAAGTTTCAAGGATGTGTGATATAGATTGAACAAAAAAAGTGAAGAGACAGATATCCTGAGTCCATGTTTGAAAATCAGTCATGCTAATCTCTATTAACTCCTCTTAGCTACAATATATAATTTAATATTTTAAACCATATTAAATACTGATTTAAAGAAAAAAGTTCAAGTTTTAAAATGTTAACAAGCAGCTGTATTAAAAATGACCTAAGAAGGGGTGCCTGGGTGGCTTAGTGGGTTAAAGCCTCTGCTTTCGGCTCAGGTCATGTTCCCAGGGTCCTGGGATCGAGCCCCACATCGGGTTCTCTGCTCCGCGGAGAGCCTGCTTCCTCCTCTCTCTCCCTGCCTGCCTCTCTTGCCTACTTGTGATCTCTGTCTGTCAAATAAATAAATAAAATCTTTTTAAAAAGTAAAATAAAATAAAATGTTAACAAGCAGCTATATTAAAAACAACCTGAGGGCTTTGAAGGGGCAGGGGGTGGGAGGTTGGGGGAGCCAGGTGGTGGGTATTATGGAGGGCACGCATTGCATGGAGCACTGGGTGTGGTGTAAAACTATGAATTCTGTTACGCTGAAAAGAAATGAAATTTTTAAAAAAATGACCTAAGAAATTTTTTTAAAAATGACCTAAGAAATTTTTTTAAAAATGACCTGGGTGGCTTAGTGGGTTAAGCCTCTGCCTTCAGCTCAGGTCATGATCTCAGGGTCCTGGGATCGAGCCCTGAATCAGGCTCTCTGCTCAGCAGGGAGCCTGCTTCCCCCTCTCTCTCTGCCTGCCTCTCTGCCTACTTGTGATATCTCTCTCTCTCTCTCTCTCTCTCTGTTAAATAAATAAATAAAATCTTTTTTAAAAATGACCTAAGAAGTTTTCATCCTAATCAACTATGTAATAGAATATTATTTATTAATACAGAGTTTAAAATTTTTTTTTGTTTTCTGATTCTTGTTTTTAGCCTACAGATGTACAATTTACAGAAGAAGAAGAAGCAATCAGATTAAATCTAATGGAAAATGAGCCATTACCTCCCGAAATTCTTGAAACAATTCTTTCTGAGTGGTGGCTTAAGGAACCAATACGGTATCTTATTTTATATAGAATTATACAATTATTGACTTTTATTTGTTTTGTTCTTAAAAGTTAAAAGTGTAATCCAGCATAAATTTAAGATTTTTCTTTTACTTATAAACTAGTGGTTCTACACATTATAAACATTTGAGGAATTAATTTAAAAATACTGATGTCAGGGGCCCTCCTCCCCAAAAGAACTGAATCAAAATTTTTAGGAGTGTGAGATTGAGATCCAGGCACTTGCATTTTTGAGAGCGCCCCAGATGATTCTACTGTGTCATCATGGTTGACTATCCATATTCCAAATCCATGTATACTGATGGTGGGCAGGACTTTTTTCCTTGGATTCTCTCAATGATTACAGTTAAGAACACTTAATAACTGTCCACAGTGTTAGCCCTTTCTTAAAATCCAGGAATAAGCCTAACCTCAGACAGGACAAATTAAAGAATCTCCACATCAGAATTTAAAACTTCATTGTAATTTCCTAATCAGAATATTTGCTTTGGTATCTATCAGAAGAAAGAGAAATGATACTTATTATAGTACCAATAATAGCAATGCTTATATGGAACTTACTATGTTGTACTATACTGTTGTACTATATTTTATTCACATTAGCTTACTTAATCCTTACAACTACCCAGTGGAATAGAAAGTTTTATTATCTCACTTTGGAGATGAAGAAACTATATTATTGAGAATTCAAATAACTGGGCAGTCCCAGTGCTCCTCTGGGCAGTCTTTTTTACCTAGTCCATGGCCCAAATGAATGAGTGAGGTTATTGGCCACCAACTTTAATTTTAATTTCCTGTTGCTCAAATTGGCTCATTAGTTGTGGTAAACTCAGGCAGGTCGACTGTAACAATGTAATCACCGCGGCCATCTGGGTGGCTCCCTCTCTTAAGTATCTGACTCTTGATTTCAGCTCAGGTCGTGATCTTGGTATCATGGGATCAAGCCCCGCTTCAGGCTCTGTGCTTAGCATGGAGTCTGCTTGTCCCCTTCCCTCTGCCCCTTCTCCTGCTCATGTTCTCTCTCTCTCTCAAGTAAATAAATACATCTTTAAAAAACAAAACAACAACAAAAAACCAATGTAGTCATTCATGGGTTATTCTTCATTAATTTAGCTCCTGACCTCACACCATACATTAACATTAAAAAAAAAAAAAAAGCATGTGAATTGAATAATTAAAAGTAAAAAAGTGAGGGATGCCTGAGTGTCTCAGTCGATTGGGCTTCTGCCTTCCGCTCAGGTCATGGTCTCATGGGATAGAGCCCAGCATCAGGCTCCCTGCTCAGCGGGGAGTCTGTTTCTCCCTCTCCTTGTTCTCTATCTCTCTCTCTCTCTAAAGAAAAAACAAACAAAAAAAAAGTAAAAAAAGTGAAATTGTAAAAAGTCTAAATAAAATAGTTAAGTATTGGGACGCCTGGGTGGCTCAGTTGCTTAAGCGGCTGCCTTCGGCTCAGGTCATGATCCCAGCGTCCTGGGATAGAGTCCCACATCGGGCTCCTTGCTCAGCAGGGAGCCTGCTTCTCCCTCTGCCTCTGCCTGCCACTCTGTCTGCCTGTGCTCGCTTGCTCTCCCTCCCTCTCTCTGACAAATAGATAAATTTAAAAAAAAATAGTTAAGTATTATGCAACCATTAAAATGTATTAAAATGAAGAATTTGTAATAGCATGAGCAATATTATTATATAACATTAAGTTTTAAAAGACAAAGTTATTTATAATAGCAAGATGACACATGAGGAACAAGCTGGAAAGAAATGAAACAAAATGTCAGTAATCTCTAGGATGAGAGATTATGGATAATATTGCCCCTTTTCATTTTTTCTCTATTTTCCAATTTTTCTAAAGTAAGATTTATTTCTTTTATAATCGGGGGAAAAAATCAACACATTTTTAAAGGGCTATTGTATGAGTCCTGGAGAGATATACGATATCTGTATCTATATAAATAGATATTATAAGGTATAAGGTGAACTACGGTGTAATGGTAGAAATGAAAATAGAAATGGTAGAAATGGGTATAGAAGAGGACATGCCAGGGTTTAGCTCTTATATGTGAGAAGCAAGAGGGGGTTGGGGGGCAGTCCAAGTGTCTCTGAAGTTTGACACCTGAATACCAGTGAGTCGGAAGCAAGAGCAGTATGAAAGGGTAACAGTAAGTCTAATTTCTGACAGTATGATATGTATATAATTCTTGAAGGGCACTTCAATGAAGAAATTAAGCAGCTTTTTGAAAATTCTGAATTGAAACTGAAAAGAGAGGTTGGGTATAGAGGTAGAGATTTAGAAGGCATTGACAAAGAAGGGACAGCTGGAACAGTAGGGATGAAATTGTTCCTCAATGATGAGACAATGCTGAAGGCATCTCTAAAGAAAAGGGCGTACATCTTACAGCCAAAATATTAAAATTTGCCCACTTAATATAATAGGAAATATTTTAAAATGTCAGCGAAGGACTCAAACTGAAATGTTCATAAAAGTCCCATGAGGAAGAAAACATGTTTAAATATAAATACCAAAAACAAGCCAAATTTTAGATAAACAGGATATATTCTCATTCAAAAGAGGACCAATGTTGACTCTTTGAAATAAATAAAACCAAGTTCTTAAAGCCTGATTATTTAATGATAAAAATGTAGTCACATTCCAGTTATTTTTCTGATCCTTATAGTTTCTTCATACCTGGGCAAGTTTTACAATTCTATTTGAACATAGTCATCTTATACATATGAGCCATATGCATACATTAGTAATTATCACTGATCATAAGGGGACACAGGGAAGGGGGTACAAACTGTCTCATGAAAGGAAGTATCACTAGAAGAAAAACTACACAAAGTGGATTCCCACAAGAGGTGGGCTGGCCAAAGCCACTTTTACCTAAGGGTGGCCAAAGCCACCTTTACCTAAGGGTGAAGTCATTAGGCAGGGCATTCCTCCCAAGCAGAGAACTTATTTTCTCTTAATTTTTTATCAAATATTAAGACTAAATGTAAAAGTTCTTATCTATAATATGAGCATAAATATAAAATGTTAACATTTTAATAAAAGAACTTATCTATAATATAAGCATAAATATAAAATAGTAACATTTTAATAAATCCAACACATTTGGAGAAGACACACCATGTTTACACAAGTAGAAATATCACAAGAAATAAAAGATACCACAATAAACTTTTAAAACCATTTATTGCACATCTTATATAAAGTTGTGATTTATTAATGTTTTTTCATTTTAAATCAATATTTGTAATATAATATTTTAAGCAAATAAATTATGAAATTTCTGTCAAGTTCCACAGGTTTTATATTAGATGGATTCCCACGGTATCCTGAGGAGGCTCTGTTTCTGGGAGAACGTGGGTTTTTCCCAGATGCTGCTGTTTTTATACAAGTTGATGATCAAGATGTTTCTGATCGACTCCTTCCTTCCCAAATCGAAAAGTGGAAAGAGAAACAAAAGAAAAAATTAGAAAGGAAAAAGCTCATCAAAGAACTGAAGGCAAAAATCAAGGTATGTATCCAGTAAAAATATATGGGAATAAATTTGTTCAACATCTATTCAAATTATAATGGTCTTCACAAAAATGCAGTTTTCTGATTTTAATACCACAGTCAATATGAAAACATTTTTAATCAAATATTAATACTATTTATAATTAAATAGTTAAAATTATTTGAGGCCTCTGTGATTTGCAATATGTTAATGCTTTTCTGTCCTAGGCAAATAAAATTAAAGATAGTGGCAGCACTAACACATCCCTGTATCAGACATAGGACCAAAGTGGGAGGGACAACATAAAGAATTAAACTTTTCAGTGGCTTTTTCACTAGTTCCTGGAATGACAACACCATCCATCAAGATCCAGATATTGGTTTAGGGTATCTTTTCTAAAACTGAAATCTGAGGGGTATTACATAAAATGTTCAAAAGTGTCATAGGGAATCCAGCAATTTCAATTCTAGGAACCTATCCAACAGAAATGAAAACAGATCCACATAAAGATTTATATACAAATGTTCATAACAGCATTATTCATAACAGCCAAAAAGGGAAAAACACCCAATATCCATCAGCTGATGAATGGATAGATGAAATGTGGTAGATAGTATACGCTGGGATCCCACCCAAGATGGTGATATAAGAGCCTCTTGATTTCATCTCCTCCCACACACACAGCTACACATGAAGCGATTCCCTCTGAAAGAAATCCAGAAATTAGCTGAGCAATTCATACACATCGGACAAATGAGAAAATACCCGTATCGCCCACATCAAAAGAGTTGCTACCCTAGAGTCCAGCTTCCAATCCATCTATCCAGTGTGTGATACTCCCCTTTGGGACACTGACAGTTTGTGGCACATGCTCAATGACTGGGAGCCACTGAGAACAAAGAAAGTAGCCTGAACAATCATGAAGGTTTGAGAGACAGCCAAGAACTCAGTCCAAGCAGATTGATAAGTTTCATCTCCTACACAAGACCACTCTGTGAAGACTAGGAGTTGTGGCTTCTTTACCTAATGTGCAGAAACTAACACAGAGTCAAAGAAAATGAAGAAAGAGAGGAGGAAATAGAGCTTACTGAAACAAAGATAAGTGATTTACCTGACAAAGAGTTCAAAATAATGTTCATAAGATGCTCACAGTGTCAGAAGCACAATGCATGAACAAAGAAAGAATTTCAAGAAAGAGAAAGAAAATAAAAGAGCTGAAGAATACAGTAACTTAACTGAAAAATTCAATATAGATGTTCAATAGCAGATTAGACACATAGATCAATGGAACAGAACAGAGAGCCCAGAAATAAACCTATGTCTATACTGTCAATTAATTTACAAGAAAGAAGTGAAAGATATATGATGGAGGACAGATAATCTCTTCAGTTGATGCTGGGAGAACTGGATAGCTACATGCAAAAGAATGAAACTGGGCACATTATTGTATACTATCCACAAAAATCAACTCAAAATGGATTAAAGACTTGAACATAAGACCTGAAACCATAAAACTTCTAAAAGAAAACATAGGGGGTAAGCTCCTTGACATTGGTTTTGGCAATTATTTTTTTTAGATTTGACGTCAAAAGCAAAAGTCAACAAATGGGAACTACATCAAACTAAAAGGCTTTTGCACAACAAAGGAAGCCATCAAGGAAAATCCACAAAATATGAAGACCTTATACAGCTCAATAGCAAAAAAAAAAAAAAAAAAAAAAAAAAAAAAAAAAAAAAAAAAAAAAAAAAAAAAAAAAAAAAAAAAAAAAAAAATCTGATTAAAAATCTGAAAAAAATTCAGAGGATCTGAATAGACATTTTTCCAAAGAAGACATACAAAGGAAGAAGAGGTACATGGAAAAAGTACTCCATATCACTAATCATCAGGGAAATGCAAATCAAAACCACAATAAGATGTCACTTTATGCTTGTTGGAACGGCTGTCCTCAAAAGACAAAGGATAACAAATGTTGGCTGGACTGTGGAGAAAAGGAAACCTTTTGCACTGTTGGTGGGAATGCAAACTGGTGCAACCACTGAGGAAAATAGTGTGGAAGTTCCTAAAAAATGTTTAAATACGAATACCATATGATCCAGCAATCCTACTTCTGGGTATGTATCCAAAGGAAATGAAAACAGGATATGGAGGAGATATCTGCACTCTCAAGTTCATTGCAGTAGCATTTACAATAGCCAAAATATGGAAGCAACATGTCAATGGATGAATGGATAAAAAAGATGTTGTGTTTGTCTGTATAGTGGGACATTATTCAACCATGAGAAAGAAGGAAATCCTGCCATTTGCAACATGGATGGACCTTGAGGATATTAAGCTTAGTGAAATTAGCCAGACAGGGAAAGACAAATAGTAAATGGTATCATTTATATGTGGAATCTAAAACAAATTCAAACTCCTAGAAACAGAGTAGAAAAGTGGTTGCCAGGGACTGCGGGGTGTGGGAAACAGGGAGAAGGTAGTAACAGGTACAAACTTTCAGCTATAAAATGAATAATATCTGAGGATCTAATGTATAACATGGTGACTATAGTTGATATTATCATCATATTGTACAATCAAAATTTGCTAAGAGAATAGAACTTAAATGTTGTCACTAAAAAAAAAGGTAAAATATTGAGGTGATGGATGTGTTCATTAATTACATGGAAAGAGTCCTTTCACAATGTATGTCTATATCAAACCATCACAAGACATACTTTAAATATCTTACAATTTTACAAAGTTGGATGAATGAATGAATGTGTGGTATATCCATAAAATGGATAGTACTCAGTAGTTAAAAAGAACAAACTATTGATAACACTCTACAACATGGATGAAAATCATTATGCTTAATGGAAGAAGCCAGGTTAAAAAAAAATAGTACATACTATGTGTTTTGTTCCATTTATAAGACATGTCCTGAAAGGGCAAATCTATAGGTCTAGACTAGGGCAAAAAGACTGAGGCTTTCAAATCTGTAACTAGGAAGGCAAAGATGGGACATGAGAGCAGCATTAAAGAATGTGAAGGGCTTTCATACTGAAGAGAGCTTGTAGGTGTTCCAAATGGCCACAGGGAATGAACTACGGTTGGTAGGAGGAAGGTACAGGGAGATGTATTTCATTACTAGTGATAGTTTCCAAAAATGACACAGAACAAAAAAAAAACAAAACCAAGATTGGAAGCATTGAGCTATTTGTCAATAAATAAGCTAATCAATTAACTCCAGCTCTGAGAGATACTATGACTTAAATTATTTAATAGGTTGTTAGACTGTATTTTATTAGTGGGATAAAAGATTACCAAACACTTTCAACAGATTGCTTCCAAGTACTTCCCTATTTCTCCATGTACATAATCTACCTCTTTACCAAGGCAAACAAATAAATAATAAATTCAAAAAGGTGTTCTAATGTTTGTAGAAAGAATGGCTGCCCCCATGTGCTGTTTATCCTCTGGAAGGAAATAGCTAGCTAATGGGAAGTTCCAGAAGTACAGGATGTAGTAGCGTAATTACCACCATCACAAGCTTTTCTGGAAAGTTTACCATCCTTCCCTCCAAATGCTATTCCCACTTTGGGAAAAAGTATATTTACTAATACATAAAAATTAATTTAGTCATTATCCATTAAAATGTTTAAATGTCTCTTTCTATAACAGGATGATATGATTTCTAAAAGAAGGGCTGAACTTCTAGCAGAGAGAGAAAAAAGACATAAAGTGGAGGTAAGTGAATAAAATGGTTGCTTTTTTTAAAAAAAGCAGAATATCCATAATATAATATTTACATATTATATATATATTTTACATATCAACAGCATAAAATAAAAAGATGTTTAGAAAAAGTCATGAAGGAAGTACACAGAGTTTATGTCCGAGTAGTAAGATTATCACTTTTTTTCTTTATATTTTTTGATATTCCATAATTACTTACAAGGACCCTTCATTATTTTTATAATCAGAAAAATGAACATTTTTTTAAAGGAAGGAAAACCACTGAAGAAGTCTAAAAAATCAAATTCAAAATATAGTACTATATTAAACTATGTTTCTTTTGGATTTTCCTTTCTGCCTTTCACACTTGCAGCCCATGCCCCCAGGGAGGTAGTCAGGGAGTCTGGGATTGGGGTCTAGACAGGGAGTCTGGGAAGCTTTGCTGGCCCTAAAGTAAAGATTATATCGAGATAAAGAATGGAACAAGGCAGAACCTGGGAACTCTCAGACTTATACGTTGTGCAAGGGTACTCGGTACAGTTCCTTTTCTCCATCTGCTGATTCTTGAAAAAGATAAACCTCGAAGATCATGGATTTTGTTTTGTTTGGAGAGGAGCTGATCCCGAAATGACCTCGCTGACACCGGTGCTGCAGCCAAGCTTACTCAGGGGTGCAGAATTTAAAGAGATGTGACTAGACATGCTGGTTCTAAGAAGTTACTGGAGGCTCATATTTATGCAGTCAGTTTACACATAACCCCTATAAACAAGGCAAACAGTAAGAGGGTTCCTGCCTTCCGCCATTTCCTTCTGGCATAAAGCACCCTGTACCATCTTTTCAAAACTGACTCTCCTGTGATCTGATTTCCAATCATATAAAAATGTTCAGCCCAACAAGGGGAAGGAGAGAAGAGGAATCCCAGGAAATAGGACTTGCTGCACATGGAACCGTGTCTCCCCCTGGTATGGATGTGCTGGACTAAGTACAGAGGACTGCTGATAGACTGCGACCGTAAATGGGGGTCCAAACATTGCAGAATAGGGGCCAGAACAATTGTTTCTTTGTCCAAACAAAGTATCTACAACCAAAAGTCGATCAAAAGCCATTAGACCGAGAGCCATCTGGCGCCATCTAAGGAACAAGAACTTTCCTCTCCATTATTTGCCTTGATCTTCACTGATCCATCAGCAAACCTTAATGGAGCACTCACTGCATGCCTGACACTAGGCGTTCAGCGATGAACAGAAGGAACAGAAGTTTCTGGCTGCATTCTACTCTTCATTCCCTGAACCAACATGTTCTGAAATTCTACTCTGTTCAAGGAGTCATGCTGATGTTTAGAATTAAAAGAATAAGACAATCCAGACATCCTAACGTGGCCTCACGCATAATTACTACCTTTAGCCCTTGGGAATCCCTAGTGGTCCCCTTAAGAATCACCCCAATAGGGGTGCCTGGGTGGCTCAGTTGGCTTAGCATCTGCCTTTGGCTCAGGTCATGATCTCAGGGTCCTGGGATCGAGTCCCGCATCGGGCTCTCTGCTTGTCAGGGAGCCTGCTTCCTCCTCTCTCTCTCTGCCTGCCTCTCTGCCTACTTGTGATCTCTCTCTCTGTGTCAGATCCATCTGTCAGATAAATAAATAAAAATCTTAAAAAAAAAAAAAAAAGAATCACCCCAATAGGGGTGCCTGGGTGGCTCAGTTGGCTTAGCATCTGCCTTTGGTTCAGGTCATGATCTCGGGGTCCTGGGATCAAGCCCTGCTGTTGGGCTCCCTGCAGAGGGAGAGCTTCTCCCTCTCCCTCTGCTGCTCCCCCTGCTTGTGCGCTCACTCGCTCTCTCTCTCTCTCTGTCAAATAAATAAATGAAATCTTAAAAAAAAAAAAAAAAGTAGTCACTCCACATGTCTCAGCAACATATTACCGAAAAAGTCCAGGGGTTGAGCTGAACTAGACTGTTACCCTTTCTCTAGTTCTTGCTGACTCTGTTCACTGCTGGCTCCCCAGTGCCTAACACAGTGCTGACACATGGTAGGGACTCATGGTAGGGACTGAAAAAAATATATTAATATCTAGTTTCCTGAATAAATAATACTTTAATTTCTCCTCTTTGCTATTTTTTAGTTAAACCTGCCTTTTTTTTTTATTTTTTGTATGTAGTTGAGGGGCACCTGGGTGGCTCAGTCATCAGGTGTCTGCCTTCAGCTCAGGTCATGGTCCCAGGGTTCCGGGACCGAGCCCCACATGTGGCTTCCTGCCCAGCAGGGAGTCCGCCTCTCCCCCTCCCACTCTCCCTGCTTGTGTTTCCTCTCTCACTGTCTCTCTCTCTGTCAAAAAAATAAACAAAATCTTTTTTAAAAAGTTGTGTAGCCGAGATAATTTATATAAAATACATGAAAAGCTAGACTATAATTCTTTTATGCAGGAAAGATGTATACCTTGTTTTTAAGAACAATAGCTTAAATTATATTAATAGATACATTGAGAGATCTGTAAGAACAAAGGAAGTCAAGCAATTATATATGTGAGTGTGGGAGGTGTATTTATATAACTATATACTATATAAACTTTCAGAGTAACATACACATGTCTTTATATATATACATATATACATTTTCAAACAGACTGATACTTTTTAAGTGATTGTTTTACTTGCAACAGCTATGCTCATTTTATTTTTTATTTGGCAGAGAGAGGGGGATCACAAGTAGGCAGAGAGGCAGGCAGAGAGAGAAGGGGAAGCAGGCTCCCCGCTGAGCAGAGAGCCCGATGTGGGGCTCGATCCCCGGGAAACCTGCTTTTTCCTAAAAGAATCCGTTTTCAGGATAAAATTTGAATGTTCTTAATTTATAATTTTTCTATCTGTTAACATTAGAGTGGTCAGATTTTTTTTTACTAATTTTCATTCAAAAATTTGATATTCTATCTTATAAATTAAGTAGGTTTTTGTAAGTTAGCTCTCCTAAGACTTACTCATTGACAAAATTGGCTATGTATCCCCACACAATTAATTTATACAAACTGACATTGGGAAGAAAGTTCTTGAAATTTTTAATAAATCAAAGATGAATACTGTGTATGGATTTTCTGAACTCCTTTGATGAGAATTTTATGGTATGTCCTGCTACTGCCTCAGACAAAGAAAAACTAAACACAGTTAACATCTCAAGGCTCACCCAGTGAGATTGCCATAGTCAGTTAATGGGACACCCTCACTCAAATCCATTCTGACTCTACATAGCCTGGAACCTACTTTCATGAACAGAACCAGAGGCCTTTTCACCATTTGCCTTTTGTGCAGCTCCATGTGCAGCTCCATGACTCACCTTTTTCACAACTAATTGGGAAACCATATGCTAATAAAGCCCTTCCCAGGTTTGTGTTCTCCTCCTTAACAAAAGTCATTGCCCTCACTGTCTGAATTTTTTGCAGCAGATAATACATTTTTAACGTTAGAAATTACTTCAGTCTTCGGGGAGTGGGGGAAGTGGCTTGCATTAATTTTGTAGGAAAATGTCGCCATCTTGTGGAATTTTAGTCTCCAAGCGTGACTAAAGAATAATCTATAATTCAGCCGCTTTGTACAGAGATTGAGTTTCAATACTTTCCAGTTCCTCAGAGGCCTCCCTTCTTCTCCTGGTCCTCGCTCCAGAATCCTGGCTCTCTTCCTGTTCACTGGCTCCTTCTCTGGTGCCTCAGTCTCTTTGCCTGAATTGTGAGTAGCCACCAACAGGAAAAAGCCAGAAAGAGCCAGGACAGGGAGCCAGACCACATTTAGAAGGCAACCAGGCACAGTAAGGGTATCTAGTGTCTGCTTAACGTGCGTCCGTATTGGGAAGCCTCAGAACTCAGACAAGTCTTATACTTCTCCTCTTTCCATTTCTTCCTATCTCAGTTCTTCCCTAGTTGTAAGCATTCTGAGTATAATCTCCATCATCCTCCTGGCATAAACTTCCACAAACCAGCCTTGCCCTCCCCTTCCCCTACTGACAGAAAGTTACGAGAGCGCTTACCCCAAATCTAGTCCTATTTCTATGAGACCGTGAATTTTGTTTTCTGTTTGTCTTCTTTATTTTCTCTTTTCCCTTTCCATCCATCTCTGGGACTGTTTGGATGTACTTTAGAAATCCATTTTATTTATCTATTGGCTTTTAAGTTATACCTCTATGTACTATTTGATAGTGGTTGCTCTATTCACACTTAGCTTTTCCCACTCTGCTTTGAGTCAATATCATTCCATGTAATTAATAGAAGTCCATTTACATCCAGCCCTGCTCCACTCTAGTTACTTCTTTTACAGCCAAATTTATTATAAACTCCATAAGAAAAAAATTGCAGTTTTTTTTTTAAACAGTCGCATTTATCCTAAAAATCTTAAGAGGAAAAATAAGTCTTTTACATTTATCCAGATACTTACCATTTCTGTAGCTCTTCATTCATTCCTGTGGTTGATGGAAACCTGAGGGATGAGAAGAATGTGGTCATTTGAAGTGTTTTCTTGTATGATTTTTCTCGACTGTTTTCATGATTTTCTCTGTATCTTTGCTTTTCAATAGTTTATTATATGCCTGCATGTCATTTTCTTCATTTTATCTAATTTGGGTTTCACTAAGCTTCTTTAATCTGTAAATGTATGTCTTTTGCTAAATTGGGAAAACTTTGGACATTATTTCTTCAAATATCTTTTCTGCTCTGTTTGCTCTCTGTCTCCTTCTGAAAATCAATTTCACATGGATCATTCACTATCGTTCCACATGATCTTGGGGCTGTTAACTTTTTCAGCCTTTTTCTCTCTCTTCTTTAACTTTGATAATTTCCTTTATTTTCAAATTCACTCGTCCTTCCCTCTGTCATCTCCAGTCTGATATCTTATAATTTCAAATACTATTTTTTTGTTCTAATATTTCCATTTGATTTGTTTTTGTATTTTTTTTATTTCCCTCCTGGGATTTCCTATCTTTTCATGTATTTTCCTTTTCCTCATTAGTCATAGAGATAACAACTGCTTTAAAGTTCTTGTTTGGTAACTCAAATACCCAGAGTGGGTATTTAATAATATCTTTTCTTATGCGAATGGGTCATGTCTCATGATCCTTTATATTTAGAATAATTTTGGCTTATATCCTAGAACGTTATGTTCTGGAGATTCTGAATTCTGTTATGTACCTCCAGAGAAGGCTGGTGTTTTTGTTTTAGCAGGCAATTTACTTGGTAATACTAAACCTGCAAAGTCTGTCATGCGGGCAATGGTGGCAGTTCAATTGATACTATTCTCAAACAGCCCATATGTGCCTGACTCAGAGACATGGACAATCTTTACAAACTAAATATGTTGTTCCCTTATCCGGTTCCCTCAAATCTGAAGTTTACGCTCACTCTCCAATGCCCTGGTTGTGTCTCCTTCCCCTGGCTGCCCCAGCCGGAAAGACACCAAGCTCCCTACCACTGTTTTAATCACCCTATGCCAGCACCACTGTAACAGAGGCTGCCCTCTGATCAAATGCACAAAATTAGAGAACGCATCCTAAACCAAATGCTCCCTTCTAATTTTTACTATTTCCAAAATCTGCCTTTGTTTACTCTCGAGCCCCTTAAATGAGTGAGATAAAGTGTGTGTGTGTGTGTGTGTGTGTGTGTGTGTGTGTGTTTGCGGGGGAGGTGCACTGTTCATGGTTTATGAACATTAGAGACTAAATTAACTTCTTCATACTGGAGGCACAGTCTCTCTGAGACCGTGAATTTTAGAATATGTATCTACTAATATAAGGCCTAAAAAGTGTAATATTCACATCACATCAGAATTCACATCAGAAAAAGAAAAAAACAACACTGTTTCAAAAGATCAAATTGCCATTTAAGAAAAAATAAAAACTTTTTTCCTAAGAAGACTTAACCTGTGGATATTTTTAGGATATTAACCTTTAAAAAATTCAACATTGTATTTAAGGATCTAGCAAAAGAAATATAATGAGAAAAAAATAACATACATGTTGAAAAGTTCTGTAAGGATAGAACTCCTTATGTGCCTATAATTTGATTATCTAGAAAGTCCAGGAAAGTTAATTGCACAAAAATTATTTAAGGTGGAGCTCCTGGGTGGCTCAGTTGGTTAAGCGACTGCCTTCAGCTCAGGTCATGATCCTGGAGTCGCAGGATCGAGTCCCGCATCCGGCTCCCAGCTCCACGAGGAGTCTGCTCCTTCCTCTGTCCTTCTCGCCTCTCGTGCTCTTTCTTACTGTCTCTCTCTCAAATAAATAAATAAAATCTTTAAAAAATTATTTAAGGTGGCCACCACACTTCTTTATTACCAATGACATTTGACCCCATGAAGAAAAAAAGGAAAATAATTTCTAAAGTAATTAAATAATCCATCTTGAAGATGATAGGTGGCACGGAATGTTGGATGGTGCCCTCCCATCATTTGGAACAAGATCTATCCTGCCTGTCTCGTCTCATTCTCATAGCTCATTCAAATGGAACCACAATACAACCTGCCCTGTTCACATACCCAGAGCTTGCAGACCAATTAATCAACGTGGTCCTCCATTCATAAAAATGAATGAAAAACTAAGGATTACCCTATACTTGAGAAAGATTATCAATACTAAGGAGCAACAAGATGAGCAAACAGAACAATTGAGCCTAAAATGAATAGGCAATTCAGAAAACCTTACTAAACATTAAAAAAAAAAATTTCAATCTTTCTCAGAAAATTCAAGAACTTTTATCCAGAAAACGTTTTGAAAAATCAGGGAGAAAAAAGAGTTCATAGAAGCTAAAGTACATAATGTAAATCAGTTAAATTTGAATAAAAGGATTAGAAAAGTCAAAGAAGTTTCTCAAATATAGAACAAAAATATAAGAGATAGAAAACATGAAAGAAAAAACTGGAGATATGTGGCACCAATCCAGGAGGATCAACATCCAATATGCATTCCAAAAAAAAAAAAAAAAATGAAAGGAGAGAAAATAAAGGAGGAAATAATCTTAAAAATATTGAAAGAAATGTTCAAAATATTGAAAAAGCAGAGGATCTTCAAATTCAAAGATTTGGATATCAATGGATACGACTAGAACAAATTGAAAGAGATGTACATTAGCTACTTCCTCATGAAATTTAAGAGTGCTCATTATAAAGAGATTTTAAGCATTTCTAAAATGAGGGAAAGATACCTACAAAGGAATGTGGATAAGATTTGTGTTAGACTTCTCACCAACAGTACTGGATAATGGAAGACAAGGACAATGTCTCCAAAATTCTGAGTGAAAATTATTTTGGACTATTTATAATGTATGAGGATGAAATAGAAACACTTTGGGATATTTAAGTTCTTTGAAAATTAGCCTTTTTTAAATTCTTCTTTAAAAAAGTAGCCAATTGATTTTGTGAATAATCGTTCTTCCATATAAAAAAACAAAACAAAACCAGAAATATGGGGTAGGTGAAAGACCAAAAAAAAGCATTATCCACAGACAGGGCAAATTAAAATGCATGATTTTGCGTAATAAGAAAATACAGTGTTTGACCTTGATACTTCAGATGGTACACATTTGTTGATAGAGGGCTGTATCTCTGCTGTAGTGAATAAGGATTATGTAATTAAAATATGGCTGGTGCTGTTTATAGGGTTTCAATTTTTAGAATCAATCAAACACTGTTTACTTTCAATTCTTAGAATCAATTTCTACATGAAATACTAAATACTAAGGTACAGTTGCAGACAAATGTAAATGTAGACCTATTGGAGACCAAAATTTGGAAACTAAAGAGAGGGAAAAGTGAAGAGAAGAGTAAGGACATTCTCTTGAATTGTGGGGAATCAAAACACACATCTAAAAATGGTAACTCAGGGGCGCCTGGGTGGTTGGGTCAGTTAAGCGTCTGCCTTTGGCTCAGGTCTTGATCCTAAGGTCCTGGGATTGAGCAACACGTAGAGTCCATGAGCCCAAGCCCAGCTCTTTGCTCAGGGGGGAGCTTCCTTCTCCCTCTCTCTCTTCCTGCAGCTCCCCTTGCTTGTGCTCTCTCTCTCTGTCAGATAAATAAATAAAATCTTTTAAAAATTAAAAATAAAAAAATAAAGTTGTCAGCACTCAGTTATAGAATTATGGAACTAAAAATAAGACTAACACTGGGGAAGAGGCCAAAGAAAAGGAAAAGAGAAATGTAAGTTAGCTGAATTCCTCGTCCTCCCTAGTACAAGAGAGAAAACAAATAGCACAGGTGTCAAAAGAAGCCACCTTCCACTATTTACTTTGTTAGTTCCTAAACTGGTTTCCGTAGAACAGCCAAAAAAAGGCGGCGGGGAAGTGTGCCTGGGTAGCGCAGTCAGTTGAGCCTCTGACTCTTGGTATCAGCAGAGGTCATAATGTTGGGGTCTTGAGATCAAGCCCCACATCGGGCTCCACGTGCTCAGCTTAGCCTAGATGCTGCTTAGAGTTTCTCCCTCTCCCTCTGCCCCTCCCCGCCTCCATGCACTTGATTCACACTCTCTCTCAAATAAACAAATATTTTAAAAAAAAAAAGTAAAGAAAACATTTTTTAAATACAAGAATGGCTAAATAAAATGAGATGTATGGTTTTATATGGAAGGAAATTTAAATGCATTGCTAAATTATATTTTTAAAAAACAAGTTGTGCAATATAGAATGATGCCATTTATGTGGAAAATATAATTTTGTGTGTGTGGGAGTATGTGGAGTTGTAAACATATAAAAGGATCTTAACCAAATTGTTAACCAAAATTTTTTCTAGGTAGGAAAGTGGAAATAGAGATGGGAGTGTGAAGGGAATTTTTTTTACCCTATATAATATTGTATAATTTTATCCTTTTAGCAAAAATGAATCCATTTTTATTTTTCATATTTTAAAAATATTTTATTTTTTTATTTTAGAGAGAGACGGTGAGGAGGGAAAGGGAGAGAATTTCCAGCAGATTCCACTCTGAGTACAGAGCCTGACTTGGGGCTCAATCCCATGGCCCTGAGATCATGACCTGAGCTGAAATCAAGAGTTGGGCGCTGGGGGCACCTGGGTGGCTCGGTCGGTTAAGTATCTGCCTTCAGCTAAGGTCATGATACCAGGGTCCTGAGATCGAGCTCCACATCAGGCTCCTTGCTCAGTGGAGAGACTGCTTCTCCCTCTCCCCCTGCCTGCTACTCTGCCTACTTAAGCTCTCTCTCTCTATCACTCTGTCAAATAAATAAGTAAAATCTTAAAAAAAAAAAAAAAAAGAGTTGGGCGCTCAACCAATTGAGCCACCCAGGGCACCCCAAAATGAATTTTTTTATTAAAGATTTTATTTATTTATTTGACAGACAGAGATCACAAGTAGTCAGAGAAGCAGGCAGAGAGAGAGGAGGAAGCAGGCTCCTTGCTGAGCAGAGAACCCGATATGGGGCTCGATCCCAAGACCCTGGAATCATGACCTGAGCCTAAGGCAGAGGTTTTAACCCACTGAGCCACCCAGGTGACCCCCAAAATGATATGGGTTTTTTTAATTAACAAAAAATTGGAAGAGATATTAAGTAGAACCAGGAGAAGGGGGTACAAGTTCATTTAGAACTGAGATGCCCCTAGTTTGTAGTGGGGATTCATCCCACCGTACTTCTGTACTTCCTTAGAAAATCAGATCTCAGGATTTTTTTTTTGTCAAAGTATAAGGAAAAGGGTAAGAGAACCAAGTAGTTTCAAAATTCAAATAAAAAAAGAACGAGAACTGAAAAGCACTGCCCTATAGCCACACTCCTGTTGGAGAGAGAGGAGCCTGGGCACGGAGCAGGAAGGGACCTTATCCTCTCATCTTACTCCTTGCTCCTGCCAGGCCAAGTCCCATCTCTAGATGCTCTTTAAAGGAACCAGGGTCTAATCATAGAAAGATTAGGAAACAGGGAGCTAAGCCCCAGACTGCAGGCAAGAGATAATGAAAAGCCAAACAGTGGGACAGTACTGGAAAGGACACTCTAAGGCATTGTTTAGGATTATGGTCCTCGGATACTGGATAAGCAATGATGCAGAGCAAGGAGTTAAGAAAACTTCCAGGTTTCCAACCGGAAGGCAGTGCTCCAAGTGATACAAGGAATACTTCAGGGAGAAGAGTGTGGAGTCGGTGCAGAAGGATAAATATTAAAGCCTATTCAGCACCACTTAGTGCCAATAACCTGCCATGGTCTTTAAGAATCATTTGTGTATTATTCTTCTTTCTTCAGATCCGCTATAAACCCTAAAGGGCACATACTGTTCTGTTAGTACAGTGCTTTATACAAAGTAACAAATAATAGCGATAATACCATAATAATAGCATTAATAGCTATCATTTCATGCTTACCATCTGCCCAAGACTTTTCTAAGGGAAGGGCTTTGCATGTATTAAATAATTTAATGCTCCCACCATCCCTGTGGGATAGGTACTTTTATTATTCCTATTTTACCGATGAGGAAACTGATCATGTCCAAGCTAAGACAGCTAGTGCATGGTTTATTCTCTTTGAATTTCATTAAATGCAGTTATTGAAGGCTATTGAGGATGTAATTTTCATGGATGGAGTGAGAGGGTATTATGCTAAGTGAAATAAGTCAGTCAGAGAAAGATAAATACCGTAAGATTTCATTCACATGAAATTCAAGAAACAAAACAAGCAAAGAAAAAAAAAGAGACAAATCAAGAAAGAGACTCTTGCCCTTTCCGACTTCCATGGCGGTAGTGAGAGGCGCCCAGTCCCCCCACCTGCAACGGATGGTCCCGTGGAACCGCTCCAGCTTCCTGATGGAGAGGAACAAGCAGACACGCAGCACCCAGCCCAATCACCTGAAGGCTCACAACTCCTTCCACCAAACAGGCTGCTTCACTGCAAGGCTGTGGGTGTGAAGCCACCCACCGACCGCAAAAAACTGACGACGGTGGTCAGGAAGCAGAGATCTGGCCAGTGAAAACGTGCCACCTCCTACCTGTGGACCACCATTAACTAGAACGTGTGGGCCACCATCAGCAGCATCAGGCACGTGCCGCAAGAACCAAGTACCACCCGACCTGCACATGGCTGCCATTTGCAGAGCCGGTGCCATCCTGAGCACCAGAAGCCTGTGAAGGGGAAGAGGAAGCCAGTGCCCCACCAAGAACTCCTGAGCCCTTCACCTCGACAGCAGTGAAGCTATCAACCACCTGGGGAGGTGGGGGGAAGAAGAAGAAGAACCAGGCTCTTGATTATAGAGAACAAACTGATGGTTACCAGCTTTGGAGGTGGGTGGGGGGAATGGATTAATCAGATGATGGGGACTAAGGAGCACACTTGTGATGAGCACCAGGTGATGTATGGAATTGTTGAATCACTGTATTGTACACCTGAACCTCAGATAACTAGGTAAATTAACTGGAATTAAGATAAAAACTCTAAATAAACAAACGCAACTTTATCACAGCCATAGGCATAAGGAACATTTAATATCTTGTTTATGTATTTACTATGGGATCAGTACGGTGTCAGAGTCTTGAAAGGATTAAATTTCTGGGTGCCAGATATTTAACGTTTTATTGTGTCACTAAAGGAATGTTGCCATGCCATACCAACCAATAGCCAGTGACACAGAATATTCCAAAGGATTAGTTAGCAGAGTCATGTGTTGCATATTTTATATATGTAGTAAAAGAGAACATGTCCTTCCTTAGGTTGGCAAAGAAGATGAAGATTTCAGTGAAGAAGAGCCTGAAGAAGATGAAGATGATATTGAGAACATCCTTGAAGATGAATTTCCAAAAGACGAGGAAGTGATGAGTGAGGAAGAAGAAGAACAAGAGATTGAGGCAATTGAGCGCCTGCGAGGTGAACTGGGAGAAAAATTTGAAGCAGATATGAGTAATTTACAAGCAATCCAGGTTATTACTCTTCCTTCACTTTTCACAGTTCAAAATGTGACATTTGAGAATGGAACAAATATTTGGTTTATGTCTTGGTTTCTTTTTAACATTTCAAAAGAAATGTGTGTTTTAGGGTTCACTTCCCTTTTGCCAGCACCCCTTGCAATTACGAAAACAAATTAATAAACCAAGGGCAACATGGAAGCCACGAAGAGTCAGAAGTTTTAGCTGCCGGGGCACCCATGTGGCTCAGTCGTTAAGCATCTGCCTTCAGCTCAGGTCATGATCCCAGAATTCTGGGATCAAGCCCCGCAACGGGCTCCCTACTCAGCAGGAAGCCTGCTTCTCTCTCTCCCACTCCCTCTGCTTGTGTTCCCTCTCTCTGTCAAATAAATAAATAAAATCTAAAAAAAAAAAAAGTTTTAGCTGCCAATATGCAGCCACTTAGAAACTGAAAAGTATTTTTTTTTTTTGACTGAAGCATTCTGTCACCAGCAACGTCTATGTGCTGTGACTGGACTTCGTCCCATTAAAAATATTTAATTTTATTTTTTTTTCATCAGGATGAATTTGAGAAGCTTTTGATACCAATAATTCTCATCAATGGAGCTCGGAAAATCCACATTGTACAATATAATATGAATATGAAACTGCAACCACTGGTGGAGAATCGTGAGAGCATTTTTGAAAAATGTTATCCAATAACATCACACCTTGCGCAGAAAATGCTCAGCTTTACCTATAAGTATATAAGCACGTTTGGCTACTGGGACCCTGTAAAGGTAATGCAGCAAATGCGCCTAAAAGCCGTGTTCTTTCTTTTATTTTTTTAAAGTATGTCTAAGAAGAAGACAGAGGGTAATTTCAAAAATCGTAAGCATTATACAGTACTCTTATCTTGCTATAAAAATATGTGATTGTTTTATCTTTCTGAAATATGGAACGTAATCAAAGGGTTTAATTTCTTCCATCTACTTCTGTAGAGATAACACAATTCCAACTTGGTTTTAACTTTGTAGCTGAAGATGGGTAGTAGAAATATTTTCAAATTACACATCTAAAGGGCTGAGCCCTGGTACTAATTTGCCACCTAATTTTAGGCAAGTCATTTAATCTCTTTGATTCTTTACTGGACCCAAGGTCTCAGACCCCGTATAAAGACCTAGTTCTATTCTAAGACCCTGCCTGGTTCCTTACCTTTAAGATGAAGAATCATGCCACCTGGCCACTGTGATCATATACAAGAGTATCAAGTCCTCTGGAAAGTGGGGGACACAACACAAAATGTGACATTGATGTTCATAACAAGCATTTCTAAGGACCATATTTTTATGCAATGCAGACAAGCAGATTTAATCCAGTTGGAATTCAGTAACCTCGAATGTGGGATGATTTTCAACAAATCTCAATCAAGAATATGCTAGTCACTGATCTAGTCCCTGGGAAGACAGTAGTGAACAAAACAGACAATGTTTCTTTTATCTTCCAGCTTATATTCTAGTTGGATTGGGAGGGAGGATAGGCAATAAATAAGTAAACGAACAAATATGTTCTTGAGAGATAATATTAAGTGTTATAAGGGCAATTAAAAAATGTCATGTGATAGTGATCCCATGTACCTTTTTATTTCCATCGATGATATAGCACAGTAGAGAAGATTATGGCCTCTGGAGCCAGACTGCCTAGGTTCAAAACCACTACTTATTAGATGAATGACCTTGGACAAAATTACTTAACCTCTCAGAGTGATTTAATTTGCATAATGGGAATAAGAAGAGTCCCTACCTTACAATATTGTTACAATGATTAATTGAGTTAATTATTGTAAAGTGCTTACAACAGTGTTTGGCTTTTTGTAAGTGCTCAATAAAACTTATAGCTGTTAATAATATGTATTACTGGTATTGGTCACGGATAAAAAGTATTTCGGAAGATGAGATCCAAAATGGAGCCTTGTGCATTTACTTGAAACCTCCTTCTTGGTTGATATTGACACAGTCAATTTCGGTTCTACTTAACTGGGCCATCTTCTTTATCTTGGCCGTAGGATGTCAAGAGAAACATATTCAAATATCATGCTGGAATATAGTGCCCTCCATAGAGAATTAGATAGAGTTAAGCGTGTATTAGAAACACCTAGAAAGCTTTTGAAAGATAGTCATGCCCTTCTCTCTGAGACAAGAAAGAAAGGGGAGGAAGTAGACAAAGTCAGAGACATATTTAGGGAGAAAGGACTTATGTACAAACATAACAGGACCACACAAAAATGCCTTGTGGAGAAAGGAGTGCATGGTCATAAGAAGGGTTTAAGCATTTAAATAAGCATTTTTCAGGGCTTTTTGAATCTTTCTGGTGCCTGACAGTTTTTTTAAAAAGATTTTATTTACTTGGAGAGAGAGAGAGAGAGAGTGAGAGAGAGTGAGCATGAGTGGTGGGGAGGGGCAGAGAGAGGGAGAAACAGACCCCCCCACCCCCCAGCAGAGGAGGGAGCCTGATGTGGGGCTCGATCCCAGGACCCTGAAATCATGACCTGAGCTAAAGGTAGCCCCTTAACTAACTGAGCCAAGTTTGATATTTCTGATTTGATGACACTATGTGTAGTCTGACCTACAGAGGAGAAAGGATACATGTTAGATATTTTGAGTAATAACAGAAACTACTGTAAGGACTCTCAATTTGAGAACTTTAAATGGAATCATTAGACTTTCAGCTTTTTTTTTAACCAAATACAAGACATACAGCAGACATGCCCATGCCACCCCTGTGTTTCTTCTTATACCTATAGCATTTACTTCAGCCCAAAAACGTTGATGTAGACAATACCACTGACCTGTGACAACTGTCTTGGTCTAGCTCTGGTAGAGGAGCAATACTGAATCATACCGCTTCACACCTCCTTTGTCAAGTATGGGCTGATACTTGGCCATCTGATGCTCTAAAAAAAAAAGATATCCAAACCTAGGATCAATCAATTACCCAGTTCTCATCTTGACCTAATGCAAATATGTGAGACTATTCCTCCCACTCCATTCCACACCTAGACCTTAAACAGCCTTTTAGGTATTTGTCCCCCTTGTGACTGCTCTTGATGTTTATGTGAGTGGGATCTGCCTATATAAAATGCGGATAAGAAGCCCATGGGATCTGCCCTACCAGGATGCCCCTAAAGATAACCCAGGACCCCACCTGCAGTAATGTACTCAGGCCGCCGGGACAAAGTGCCACAGACACAGTGGTTCAAACAGCAGAAATTTATTTTCTCACAGTTCTAAGGCTGGAAACCCAAGATCTAGGTGTCAGCAGGGACGGTTTTCTGGTGAGACCTCTCTTCCTGGCTTGCAGATGATCACTTTCTCACTATGTCCACACATGACCTTTCCTCCATGCTTATGCACTCCTGGTGTCTCTTCCTCTTCATATAAGGACACCAGTCTTACTGGATAGGGCCCCACTCTTATGATCTCAACCTTATTACTTCTTTAAGGGCTCTATCTCCAAATACAGTCACTTTGGGGATTAGGGCTTCAACCTATGGAGTGGAGGGAACACATTTCCATCCATAACACCTCCTTAGGAATGGACCTGTTTGTGAGGTTAAACTGGCCCATGAATATACACAAACAACTTTCCAGTCCTTGGCAAAAACACACTAAATACATTATAAAGGAAGTAAGAGAACTAAAATTGTCATAAGCTGAAAGCTAGTTGAGATTTCATCAACTGCATGTGGGTGTAAAATAGTTTATTCTTTATGTATAAAGAATAAGTAAAGTCTTTAATAATAATATTTGGCTACAATTAGTTTTCTTATGTAGTGTAAGAAAGATTTTATTTTACAAATTTGTTCAAATGTATTTGGGGGAAATCCTGAATAACTTAAACCTGTTGAATTCAATTGTGTACATACTGCAGCTAAGTGAAGGAGAGACAATCAAACCAGTTGAAACTTCAGAGAATCCAGTCCATGCTGTAATCCATCGTCAGTATATTTATTTTTTATCTAGTAAGGAAACTAAAGAAAAATTTATGAAGAACCCAATCAAATATATCCGCCAACCCAAACCTAAGCCTACTGTACCCATTAGGATTATGATTCTGGGACCTCCAAAATCTGGGAAAACTACAGGTAAGGGTGTGTTTTTGCCTCTGTTTTTATTGTTGTTTTAATCCCAATGTAGTTATTGTGCAGTGTTATATTCACTTCAAGTGTACAATATAGTGATTCAGCAATTCCATGCATTACTCAGTGCTCATCAAGATAAATGTACTCTTAGTCCCCTTCAGCTGTTTCACCTGTCCCCCCACCAACCTTTCCTCTGGAAACCATCTATTCTCTATACTTAAGAGTGTGTTTTTGGCTTGTGTCTTTTTTTCTTTTTTCTTTTGTTTGTTTGTTTTGTTTCTTAAATTCCACATATGAGTGAAATCATGTAATATTTGTCTTTTTCTGACTGGCTGACTTTGCTTAGCATTATACTCTGTAGATCCATCCATGTTGTTACAAATGGCAAGATGTTGTCCCTTTTTATGACTGGGTAATATTCGTGTGTGTGTGTGTGTACCATGTCTTCTTTAACCATTCATCTATCAATCGCTTCTCAGGCTTTTGGCTAAGATCAAGTGTATCCATTCGTCTCTCAGTGAATACTTAGGCTGCTTCCATAACATGGCTATTGTAAATAATGCTGCAATAAACATAGGGGTGCAAGTATCCTTTTAAATTAGAGTTTTTGTATTTTGGGGATAAAGACTCATGAGTGCAATTCCTGGATCATGGGTAGTTCTATTTTTAATTTTTTGAGGACCCTCCATACTGTCTTCCACAGTGGCTGCACCAGTTTACATTCCCACCAATAGAGCACAAGCGTTCCCATTTCTCCACATTCTTGCCAACACTTGTCTCTTGTGTCTATTTTAACCATTCTGATTGGTGTAAGGTAATATCCCATTGTGATCTTTGACTTGCATTTCTCTGATGATGAGTAATGTTAAGCATCTTTTCGTGTGTCTTTTGGTCATTTGTACATCTTCTTTGGAGAAATGTCGGTTCGTGTTTCCTGCCCATTTCTTAATTGAATTATTTGTTTTTTGAGTGTGGAATTGTGTAAGTTCTTTATATAACTTGTATCCAATTATATAATTTATATCCTTTATTGGATATGTCATCTATAAGTATCTTCTCTCCTCAGTAGGTTGTCTTTTAGTTTTGTTGGTTGCTTCCTTTGCTATGCAGAAGTTTTTTATTTTGATACAGTCCCAATAGTTTATTATTCCTCTTGTTTCCTTTGCCTCTGGAGGCATAAATACAAAAATGTTCTTAGGGCTGATGTCAGAGAAATTACTGTGTGTGCTCTCTTCTAGGATTTTTGTGGTTTTAGGTCTCACATTTAGGTCCTTAATCCATTTTATTTTTGTGTATGGTGTCAGAAAGGGGTCCAGTTTCATTCTTTTGCATGTAGCTGCCCAGTCTTCCCAACATCACTTGTTGAAGAAATTGTCTTTTTCCCATTGCATATTCCTTCCTGCTTTGTCAAAGATTAATTGACTATTTAATATGAGTTTATTTCTGGGTTTCCTGCTCTGTTTCATTGATCTGTGTTGTTTTTGTGCCAGTACCATATTGTTTTGATTACCAGAGCTTTGTAATATGACTTGGAGTCTGGAATTGTGATGCCTCCGGTTTTGTTTTTCTTTTTCAAGATTACTTTGGCTATTGGGGATCTTTTGTGGTTCCATATAAATTTTAGGATTGCTTGTTCTAGTTCTGTGAGAAATCCTGTTGGTATTTTGATAGAGCGTGCATTAAATCTGTTTTGGCTGATAGTGACATTTTAACACTATTTGTTCTTCCAACCCATGAGCTTGAAATATCTTTCCGCTTGTTTGTGTCATCTTCAATTTCCTTCATCAGTGTTTCGTAGTTTTCAGACTGCAGGTCTTTCACCTCTTTGGATAAGTTTATTCCTACATATGGTACTATTTTTGGTGTAATTGTAAATGGGATTGTTTTCTTAATTTCTCTTTCTGCTGCTTCCTTATTAGTATACAGAAATAATACAGATTTCTGTACATTGATTTTGTATCCTTACTGAATTCATTTATCAGTTCTAAGAGTTCTCTGGTGGAGTCTTCATGGTTTTCTATGTATAATAAGTATCATGTCATCTGTAAATAGTGAAGTTTTTCTTCTTCCTTACCAATTTGGATACCTTTTATTCCTTTCTATTTATTATCTGATTGCTATGGCTAGGACTTCCGGTACTATGTTGAATAAAAGTGGTGAGAGTGGGGGCACCTGGGTGGCTCAGTCAGTTAAGGGTCTGCTTTCTGCTCAGGTCATCATCCTGGGGTCCTGGGATTGAGCCCCAAGTCGGGCACCCTCATCAGGTGGGAGTCTGCTTCTCTCTCTCCCTCTGACACTCCCCCTGCTCATGTTCTTGCTGCTCTCTCTCTCTCTCTAATGAATAAATAAAAAATCTTTTTAAAAATGTGGTGAGAGTAGACATCCTTGTCTTATTCTTGACTTCAGGGGAAAAGCTCTCCCCTGAATGGTTTGTCCCCATTGAGTATGATGTGGGTTTTTCATATAAAAACTTTATTATGTTGAGGTATGTTCCCTCTAAACCTACTTTATTGAGGGATTTTATCATAAATGGATGTTGTACTTTGTGAAATGTTTTTTTCTGCATCTATTGAAATGATCATAGGTTTTTATCTTTTCTCTTATTGCTGTGGCCTTTGTTATTCTTAAGTATAAAAGAATCTCCTGAAAGCTACTGGCACTTCTCCAGGAAGCCAACTATCAAAATTCACTCAAAAAGAGATAGAAAAGCTAAATAAGATAATAACTATTAAAGAGAAATCATTCGAAAATATAATCCCATTCCAAGACAGTCCAGGATCAATCAGTAGTTTTAGAGAATAATTATATCAAACTTCCAAAGAATCAAAAAACTCAAGAGATAATTCCTGTGTTTTTGTAAGCTTTTTCACAGCAGAGGAAAAAAAGACGATGAGTTTCCCAATTTATTTCCAGTGTTTTTTTTTTTTAAATTAAGGAGTATAGTCCTCACTAAATATAATCAAATATTTATATGGGCTAAATTATTGTCCATTTATCCAAAAAGTGATAAAGAATACAAATTGATTTTTAAATTAGCATAACTCTGATATTAAAACCTAACAAAATAATACATGATATTACAAATAGAGTCAAATAACAGTATTATTAATATTATACTAACACAAAAATTATATAAAAGATTTTAATATAATATTTTTAAAAATTGAAATATAATTTATTGTGCTAATAATTTAAAGAGTAAAAATCCACTGTCTTAATCATTGTTGAGAAAGGCACTGGGTAAACTATATCCCCATAATGCTTGAATTTTGTATAACTTTGTACAGTGTGTTGTTTTTTTTTAAGGCCAATAGTCCATCAAAAGGTTGGTTGTAGTATTTCAGGATGACATGATAACAACATGAGCAATGGCTGGTCGCAATGAGAATCAAATGGAAAGGACAGATACAGGAGATATTTCAAAGGAAAACAATAGGACTTAATGACTGAATAGAGAAGGAAGGGGAGAGATGAGGTCAAAGATAAATTTGTCACCAGGAATAATAAAGGGGGGTTTTGTGTTTCAGTTTAAAAAGTTTCTTTTGCCCATTTAAACCTCTTAACATGGGGTGCCTGGGTGGCTCAGTGGGTTAAAGCCTCTGCCTTCGGCTCAGGTCATGATCCCAGGGTCCTGAGATCAAGCCCCACATCCGGCTCTCTGCTCAGCAGGGAGCCTGTTTCCCCCTCTCTCTCTCTGCCTGCTTCTCTGCCTACTTGTGATCTCTGTCTGTCAGATAAATAAAATCCTAAAAAAAAAATAAATCTCTTAACATGATGGAAGAGCCTTTAATAGTCCTATTCTAAACATTCACAAACGTAGGGGTTCCTGGGTGGCTCATTTGGTCAAACATCTAGCTCTTGATTTCAGCTCAGGACATGATCTCAGGGTCATGAGATTAAGCCCTGCAGCTGGCTCTGTGCTGGGTATGGAGCCTGTTAGAGAATCTCTCCCCCACTCCTTTTGCTCTCTCCCCCACTCCTGCCACTTACTCATGCACTCTCTCTAAAAAAAATTTTTTTAAATGTTCACAAACATTTAAAAAAACCAAATCCATTGACCTTTAAAATTAGATCCCTCAACCAGAGCAAAAGGTGAAAATGTAGGTAAAACAACCTGATTTCTCATTTACTGTTTTGTGTGCCTCTTAATCTCCCTCACCTATTTCACCCAATCCTCCACCTCCCCGCTCTGGCAACCATCAGTTTGTTCTCTGTATCTACAGTCTTCTGTTTTTGGTTCGTTTGTTCATTTGTTTGTTTAGATTCCACATATAAGTGAAATCATAATAGTATTTGTCTCTCTCTGTCTGACTTATTTTACTTAGTATAATACCCTCTGGGTCCATCCATGTTGTCAAAAATAGCAAGATCTTATTCTTTTTATGGCTGAGTCGCATTCCAGTGTGTGTGTGTATGTGTGTGTGTGTGCACGCGCGCGCATGCGTACACAAGTATTACATCCTCTTTTTCCATTCATCTGTCAACGGACACTTGTTTGATTCCATATCTTGGCTATTGTAAATAATGCTGCAGTAAATACAGGGGTGCATATATCTTTTCAAATTAGTGTTTTTGTTTTCTTTGGGTAAATATCCAGCAGTGGAATTACTTAATTGTATGGTATTTCTATTTTTAACTTCTTGAGGAACCTCCATACTGTTTTCAAACAGCATGATGTTTGCTGCACCAAATTATATTCCTGATACAGTTTTATTCTTTTGCATGTAGCTGTCCAGGTTTCACAACACCATTTATTGAAGAGACTGTCTTATCCCATTGTGTATTCTTGCCTCCTTTGTCATAAATTAATTTACCATATACATGTAGGTTTATTTCTGGACTCTCAATTCTGTTCTATTGATCTATGTGTCTTTTTGTGTCAATACCATATTGGTTTGATTTTTCATTTCTTTGTTGAAATAGAGTGAATTTTTAATAAGATATCAAGCTATAGAAGTTTTTATTATTATTAGAACTTTAAAAAAAAGGTCTGATTTTAGCATTTGTGGCAAAGCTGAGATTAAGGACACCGTGGCTTTCACAGGGGCTTCCCTTTGGGGTGACCCTAACTGTGGTCAGTTAATCTGCATTCCTGTAAGATAGGATGGGCTCTCTCAGTGTTCTCTACACTCTGATGTCTCCAGACATAAGGCAGTGTTTATATGCCACTACAGAGCATGCCTACATTTAACTGTTACTTGAAGCCATTGCCTATGGTCTCATTTAGGAGAAGCAGAGGTCAAGGCGAGACCTCTTTCAACCGAGAGCAATCCCTATGTAACCTTGGACAAATTATTCCATGGTAGTGGGCATCAATCCTCTCACCTATAAAATGAGAATTTCCCTATCCATTCTACCCATCTAATGGAATGGTTGAAAATACCAAATAAAGCCACAGAAGAAAAATTCTTCATGAGCTGTAAATTACTATTCAATGTTGGGTATGAGGCACCTGGGTGGCTTAGTCAATTAAGCATCCAACTCTTAGATTTTGGCTCAGGTCATGATCGCAGGGTCATGAGATCAAGCCCCACATTGGGCTCTGTGTTCAGTGAAGAGTCTGCTGGAGAGATTCTCTCTGTCTTTCCCTCCCTTCTGCCCCTCCCCTTACTTGTACATTCTCTCTCTCTCTCTCTCTCTCAAATAAATAAATAAAAACTTTTTTAAAGATTAAGAAAATAAAATGTCAGGTACACAATTATAATTGTTTAAAATTATTTCATATAGGAGGCACCTGAGTGGCTCAGTTAAGTGTCTGCCTTCATCTCAGGTCATGATCCCAGGGTCCTGAGATCAAGGCTTGCTCATTGGGGAGCCTGCTTCGCCCTCTCCCTCTGCCTGCTACTTGAGCACTTGTGCTCGCTCGCTCTCTCTCACTCTCTCTCTCTCTCTCTCTCTCTCTGTGAAATAAAAAAATCTTTAGGGATGCCTGGGTGACTCAGTCTAAGTGTCTGCTTTCAGCTCAGTCATGATCCCTGGGTCCTTGCTCACCTGGGAGCCTGCTTCTCCCTCTGCCTGCTGTTCCCCCTGCTTGTGCATGCTCGCTCGCTCTCTCTCTCGCTGACAAATATCTTTTAAAAAAATCTTTTAAAAACTTATTTCACACAGGATTAACTGAGATGGAACTGTTTAGGGGTATGCCATTCTGATCGCAGCATCGAGTCCCTAAATGGATAGACAAGGAAATGGTACATTCCAGTGACACAGGAGCATTAGATTATTATTTTGGACATAATACCAAATATTAATGGTACACATAGGATGCCATGTAAATTTCTCAAAATCATTGCTACCTGGTGCAGAAGGAAGAAGACACTTAAATGTCAGTTCAGTTTTGAGAAAAACCCACAGAGCTGGCTCATTACCAGATCCATCAGCCACATACTTGGAGTATTAATAATGATTGACCTGGGACAGTATTAACGCAATAAAATGTAATGATTCTGCTTATCAAAATTTCTTTGGGGAATGTGAAAATTATTAGCTCACTGTGGATGTGAGTTAGCCAGAGTTAGAAATAAGGTTAACTAATGAATCTACGAAATGGAGTAAGTTTAAAGTGTTAATGTTTTCCAGTGGCCCAAAAAATTTCAAGCGAATATGGCTTAAAGCGTCTGTCAATAGGGGAAGCTCTGCGCTATGTCTTAAACAGCCAACCAGACACAGAGCTGGCGCTCATGCTAAACTGGCATCTGCATAAAGGAATGACAGCGCCTGACGAACTGGCTATTCAGGCCTTAGAGATCTGCCTGATGGGGAGTGTGTGTAACACTGCAGGGTAAGTGGGGGTTGGTGGGGGGGAGTTAAAGATTTCTTTCAAGAATTACTGCCAGAATTTAAAACCGTCACCTTAAACAAGGTTTAAAGCTCTTGCAAAGGGTGTGATCTACTTCTCAAACCTAAGGCCCCTACGTGGTTATATATTTTAATTTTCAGTCAGGCTACAACTTGGCTTGAACACTCATAGGGCAGGATAGCAAGCCAGCCACTTGCCTCGCCGCAGCAACCCCTGTGCTATCCATGAGTCTCTGGGCGTACAGTGCCAACAAAGGGGGCCAGTGTGACTTCCAATGTCTAGCAGACCTCCTCACTGCTCCATGGAATGTTGAAGGAGTGGCTCTCCCCTGTCCCCGAGATGGTATTGGTCTAATGGAGACAGTCTCTCACTGGCCCAGCTCTCTGCACAGGGAGCAGTGCCCCTCCTTTAAAGCTATATTTGGACCTGAGGGCTCTCTTCAGTTTACAGTCCTCTGCTCAACCATTACTCATCCAGTGTAGCCACTGGTCACACCCAGGTGTAAAAGCCAGGGCAGCCTAATGTCCTGCTTAGAATCCCACTAATGCAATCCTCAAGCTTGCATTAAAAGGCTTTTAGCCCTTCCCTGCCACTAGTCCTTAATCAAGTCTTAGGACAGTTCTGATTTCCATTATGAAGAGCAGATTCCGGGGTGTCAGATTTTTTTATCCTAGAGAAGGCCCTGGGAATTCCGCAAACTGAGTTTACCTCCTCCCTGGCATGCAGCTTTGCACACAAGGGATCTCTGTGAAGGCAACGGTCTTATTTCACCTTAATACCAGGACAGTGACTGCCCAGTCATCCTGAATTTTTCTAATCTTGAGGGTCACTCAAGCGGCCTTTCACGGTCTCTATTTTGAAAACCACAAAACACAACCACGGCACTCCCATAACATTCTCTATTAGGTTTGCCTGACTTAACAATCCTCTCTGTCCTGGAGCTTAGAGCTAGTGCCTGGAGACTTTGCTGGAGAACACTGAGTAAGGGGACCCTGTGACTTCCTCTAAACCAGCCCTTCCTGATGACCAGCAGCCAGCAGGCCCAACTCGCTCCCACCCCAGAGGGAGTTTCCTGACTCTGGCGGCCATTCCTCTCAGAATGTGTGGACACTCTTTATTCCTTCTCTCAGTTTGATAGTTACACTCTCATTATCTCAGATTTTAGATCAGCTAAAATTCTCTGTCATTTCTGCTCAAAAGCATGATGGGTCCTGATGGGTTGATTCTTTCCCACATATCACAGGTCTCCTCTCACCAACTCCCCATCTCTCCTCCCATCACCACCCTCCAGCCTTCCCACAGAACTTTCCTATAAAAGCAAGCTTAGAGCACAGTTGTTTTCCCATATTTGCTTAATCTCTTACTAAGATACTATTTATTGTGCCAGGACCCATTCTAGTTGCTTTACATACCAGATCCATAAGTCTTTAAGACAACTCGCAGGGTTAAGTATCATTTCCCCCATTTTACTGAAAACCGAATTTCAGAGAGGTCAAACTAGGTCTCAGTCTGTGTCTGTCTGCCTCTGAAGCCTGTATTCTTTGCACTGTTTCATGCTTAGGATAAAAGCACCAATTGAATAACAACAATGTTCAAAGTCTTACATGTGTTACCTCTTGAGTTCTATCCAAGCCTAGCTCTGCAATGCTAAGTGTATGACTTCAGAGCTGTCTCTCTTTGTATGCTATCCTACATCTGGCTGTTGGGCTGAGTGGGGTTAAAAATACAGAGATAAAGAGCACCAAGTGCAAAGAAGATAAGTCAAGTTACAAAAGAAAGAGCAAGAGATTATTCCTAAAGAGATAGCCTGGTTCTAGAAGACAGGAAGGAAGATAAGAGAGAAAAGAAATCTGGAATTATTTTCATGTTTCTCCTTGTTAGTGTTGTCATCGATGGCTACCCTGTAACTAAGTATCAAGTGAGTCTCTTGGAAGCTAGGTCAATCATCCCCATGGTCATCTTTGAGTTGGATGTGCCTTCCAAGGAGATTTTCAAAAGATTGTTCCTGGAAAAAAAAAATGAGCAAAGGTAATGTATGTGACGAAAGCAATGATAAAGGAATAAACTTTAATCATCCAGAAAAAAGTGTATTTTTAACAGCTTTTCCCATTCACTCTCTTTCTCTATTAGTTTGCCTTATCCACTCCACAATAGCACACAGATTACAGCTGTCAAAAACTCAAAATACCGTAAAAATATTGATGAGATTAGGAAATATTATCAAGAACAGCATCAGAACTGGTATGTGATTGATGGATTTCACAGCAAATGGTGGGTATGGAATGAAGTCATTAAGAAAGTTCATATGGTGAATAAATATATGCAGATATACCTGGAAAGAATGAAAGCAGGTAAGAAAACATTAAATTGTTCGAATAGAATAAAACATTAATTGAAAGTCTACACATGCCTGACTTATGTTACCATAATTCATTCAATTTGAACATTTGTTCCCACAATCTTAATCAGTCTTTGAAGTATTTGGTACTAGGCAGTTATTGTGGTACTAGCCAGTTATCTATACTGTTCTCATCTCATAAATGACTGCCACTACTCTATCATTTATTGAGCTCCTGTGTGAACCTAGCACATAAAAATAATGCATAACCTCTCACTAGAAGAGTTTATAGTGTTTGGAAAGCCATTTAAGAAGCCAAGTTTCAGAAGTGCTAGTTATAGGAGAGTAGTGGGCTATGGAATGACACTTGGCAAAATTCTGTTTATGAATCTAGAATTAAAGCCATTTTTGGTATTTATATTATACCAATATAATGGTATATTTTTATAGATTCAGCAATGAATCTATAAAAAGTTAAACTTGAGCATAAAATGGCTTTTAATATATATTTGGAATCCATGAAAGAAAATGTTTGATTATATATTCCTGTAAGTTTCTTGACTTTTCTCTAAAAATACATAAAAGAAGGAAAGTTATCTATATTTGATATCTCTAAAAAGAGTGTTGTCTCTAGAGAATTGAGCTGTAGGGTTCTCACAGACATCTGGTGAGTGACTTTGTTTAACTATGGGAATACAGAGAAGATATAATGAGGTATGAGAGCAATGCGACTAAGAGAATCTTATACAAGGAAGAATTTCATGAGGATTCTGCATCATTAAATCTTGATTAGCTTCATTATTTGGGTATAACCAGTATGTCTGGTTCCTGTTTGTCTGCAGACTGGGAATTTGTTTTCACCTGAGGATTACAAGGCATGATAAGTACATGGAAGAAAGAACTGAGTTTTTAGAAACCTACTTGCAATAAGTTTTGAAAAGCATTGTGCTTGTAAAACCCTCCACGGCAGACTTTGAAAGCAAACTTGTGCATCATTCATCTTTTTGTTACCCTATTTCACCCTCCCTATCGTAGACTGAGTTCCCTGGAAACAGACTCAAGATTAAGTAAGATTAAAAGTTGTCTGCAGAAGCTTTATCAGAAAGTATTCTCAGGATTTGAGTTGCCACATTTAGCAACCAAAAATACAGGATGCCCAGTTAAATTTGAATTTCAGATAAATAACAAATAAGTTTTTAGTCTAAGTAAGTTTTTAGTCTAAGTATGTCCCAAATATTGCATGGAACATACTTAGACTAAAAACTCTTCATTGTTAATCTGATATTTAAACTCACTGGGCTTCCTGTGTGTTAATCAGGAGATACACCTATGGGGAATGAGGACCATAGAATTGGACAGAGGAAGAAACTGACCTGCCCTGTGGTGGAAAGGAAAGCTTCAGCAGATCTAATAGGGAAGCCCAGGAGCTAGGGTAGGCCTTCAGAATTTCCCAACTGAGGGGAGGAGCCAGGCTCTATCTCCCTCCATTGGCCTGCCGTTGACCACAGGTACTCTGGGAGGGGGTTAACCAGTGACAGATGGGCAATGCCCAGTGCACGTGAGACCCATCAGCACTGATGCACCCAGCATCTGGGGGATGGCAGCATCAGCCCTGAAGAGGGATCTGGATGAGGCACCATGGTATCTACTTCATTATTCCATATACACTTGCCTCTGCCTTGAATAGTTAAATCTAACAGAAGTCAACTTTATTGATCTTCTGCTTTAACTTCCACCTAATAATCTAACCTGCACCTGATTGTTTAAATTTAGTTTTGACTTTTTTTGTTTGTTTGTTTTCATTCCATGCTTCCTTGTATGCTACTCAAATGATCCTCTCCCTATCAGAAGGCCAAAGTTTACTCTGACTAATGAAATGGAACAAGGTCAGGGCTAGAAAATTAAAGAGATTCTTCCTCATTCTGCCACATATCAGATTAAGATATATGGACACTGCCAGATGTCATCAAGAATACAGAAGGAGAGATATTTGAGTATCTTTATCTCTTTAGGACTTAAACCATGTGATTCTAAATTACCCTGTCACTAAACCTGTCAGGATTGGTGAGGTTCAGCCCATCTGAGCTGAAGAACAGCTAGGATTGTAATACTATAGTACCATATAGTATAATATTATAGCACTATATAATACTATATACTTTAATAATAAAACATATTATTATACCATAGTACTATGCATTATAACACTCCAGAATAATATTATGGCACTACAATATTATAGTAGTGTCATATTCTTTGTAGGGAAGGAATATTAGGGCTTCTTATCTTTTTCATCTGTGTCAAAAACAACAGATGGGATAGCATATTAGTTTATGCTGCATAACAAATTATGCAAATTCATAAAAAAAATCAAAACTTAGCAGCTTAAAATAACACACACACACATACACAATTTCTCTGAGTCAGCAATAGAGTCACAGTTTAACAGGATTCTCTGCTTCAGGAACTCTCACAATCCTAATCAAGGTATTGTCTAGGATTATTACCTCATCTGAAAGCCCGACTGGGAAAGAACCTACTATCACACTCACTCATGTATTGTTGACAAGATTTCATTCCTCGAGGGATGTTGGATTGAGGGCCTCAGTTTCTTGCTGGCTGTGGGGCACAGACCACTTTCAGTTCCTTCCCATATAGACCTTTGCAACCTGGCCCCTTCGTTCTATCAAATGAACAAGTTGTGAAGGCAAGAAAGTGCCAACAAGGCAAAAGTCATGGTCTTTCGTAATTGTCTGAGTTTCCTAAGCCTGCTGTGAGGAAGTACCACAAACTGGGTGGCTTAAACATGAGAAAAGTATTCTCTCACGGTTCTGGAAGCTCGAAGCTCAAAATCAAGGTGTTACAAAAGCCATATTCTCCCTGAAGTCTCTAGGGGAGAATCTGTTCCATGTCCTTCTCTTAGCCTCCAGTTTTGCCAGCAATCCTCTGCATTCTTTGGCTTTGTAGACCATTACTCAAAGCCTGAGGATCAATTTTATATGTTTAAATTGTCACATAACAAGTCTAATTTATGATTCACAATTTTATAGTTAATTTAAGACCTTCCTAGGCATAATAATAGTTTTTAAAGACAAAACATCGATAGTGAAAGGGACCAATAACAAAATATATTAAGGGTCAAAATTTACTCATTATAACTAAGATGTATGAAAAAATTTTTCATTTTCTACAACATGTCTTATTTCTTCAGAATCCCCATTCTGGTGCAGTACTGGGGAGAAAACTCTTAAACTCGTTCACTGAAGGAGCTTGGGCTCTTCCTTTTTAAATAGACTCTTTGGGGTAAACCTAGTCACTTTTGGAAAAACATTTCTTCCCTTCTCTTATGTGCCATCTGGGCACAGTAACGTCATGTCAACAAATTATTCGCAATTTTTGAAATCTACCTCATAGAAAAATTTAAAATAGGTAGCAAATTTATATGTGCATCTAAGTGGGTCTGCAGACAGGCATATAACATATATTTACATACATATACATACATATGGCTTATATATATATGTAATATATAATTTATCATAGATAAGAATTAAAAACAACCAAAACACCCATCAACAGATAAATGGTTAAGTGAACTATATGTATATTTTTTACAATGGAATACTATGTGCCAGTTTAAAAAGAATTAGGTAAATCCTATAAACTTACATGGAAAGATGTCAAAGACCATATAACTGATAGAAGTTGCAGAATAATGTTTACAGCATAGTGGCAAAAACATGCTATATGCAAAAAATTAGTTTGTATATGCAAGTGCATAGAAAAAGCTCTGAAAAAGATACAAATCAACAGTAATTACTCTCAGGAAGGATGATGAATTGAGAGGATGAAGGTGTGAAGAGGAACTTTTACTTTTTATTCTGTTGTTTGGAATTTTACAATGTATATGCATTTGTATCGTGTGTGTGTGTGTATGTGTGTACTTGAAATCATTTTAATTTCTAAAATTACTGTGTTTTCTATTAAAAGACATACATATACATATACATGAAACAGTGACTCTGTTACTGATAGGAAAAGCTGCCTGCATTGACAAGTTATGTATCACACCTCAAGAACTGATTTCTCGCCTGGGCGAATTTGGACAGTTCTGCCCTATCAGCCTGGCAGAATCACATGAACTAGTTGATTGCTCTGTAACTGACTCATTGGAATTTGCTGCCGAGTTCAGAGGACACTATTATAAAATGAGTTCTCAGGAAAATCTGAATGTAAGTTTGTTCCTAAAGCCACATGTTTACCAGGGAAAGAAAATGACTGTCTCGGAATTCATCAAATAGGAAGGGGTGGGTGCAGCTGGGAACACCCAGGAACTGCGGATCAGGAGCCCCATTATTGGAAACTATGACATTAGGACCCATGAGGCAACTCGGAGGCCAGTCCTGAGGCTGCACCCCAAGATATATTTTGGCACACAGCGGAGGTTCAGAGTCGATGATGGGCCCTCAGCTGAACCGCTAGGGAAGGCCGATGGTGATTCCCACCAATGGAGGGGATGCTGGGCATAAGGACTTGGCCCACAGTGGGCCATCCAGGGGATTAAGCTCCTACAGTGCAGAAGGGAAGTCACAGGAGAAATGAAGCAAGATCTCACCTATGTCTCTCCCATGCTTTAAAATGTTTCCATCACTAGGGTTCCTGTATATCTGTACAGTGTATTTCTGTTTAATGCAACAGAACACACATCTGTTCTAACAGGATGTCCGTAATTCATGAAGATAAAGGTTCATGGCTGAAAACTAATCAGATGCCTCTGAACATTTTGCTTTCCTCTAAAGAGGTAGAATTTTTTAAATCACTTTTTTAAGGAGACATTTATTTCTTCCTGCGTATATAAATGGCATTCACGGAATTTTAAAACTGAAGTGCCATTGGAGATCATGCATCCAGTCTGCCCCCTCCGTGATGCAGAGTGCAGACTGAAGCTAGAGAGAGGACTCTCCTGCCAAACAGCCCCCAGCTAGCTCCTGGTCCTGCAGAACCAGAGGACAGGCCAGCGAGTGATGGGTGCGTCCCCAGTGCCAGGCAACAGAGCATGAACTCCAGAAATATTGCACATGTGAATTAGCGAGTGAGTGAGTGAGTGAATGAACAGTGAGAGAGATCAGGAGAGAGCCCTTGGATGTCATCACCTGGGACCATCACTCTAAGGATGGTCCTTCCCACCAGTGGGGAGTTACTACAGAGCAGAGAGCCCCTGGGAGCTGGGTTGCTGCTGCAAATGGAGAGTAGCAGGAGAGCCCCCCCCCCCAGGTGTTTGACTGGCAGAGGACTCTAGTTTTGAAAGGTCTTATTGCTGTAATCATCTCCTGCAGAAATTTTTGGAGAACCCAGAATTGTATGTGCCTCCGTTAGCCCCTCATTCACTCCCACCTGCTGACATGATCCCCAAAAGGCTGACGCTGTCAGAACTGAAGAGCCGATTCCCCAAGTGTGCGGAGCTGCAGGGCTACTGTCCGGTGACCTATCAGGATGGCAACCACAGGCAGGTCCTTGCCCCTGGGGGAGGGGAGGGTGGCATCTCTACTCAGAATAGGCAGTACCCATAACAATCTTAACATCGGGGTCAAAAGGTCACTGTTATTTAACTGGAAAATGTTTTATTTCTTCCTTGAGTTTCATAGCTAGAAAATGAAACATTTTTTGACATTTTATTTATACAGTACCATATATTAATTATACAATCTTTTTCTTCTTATCTTCCAGATATGAGGCCCTTGTACCTGGTAACATTAAATTTGCTTTAGAGTATCGTAATCGTATATACATTTGTGAGACTAAAGAAAAACTTGAGAAATTTTTGAGGTGAGACTATTCACCAAGTTACCAATGTTGAATTTCTTCTGTATTCAATGCACCATGCTTGGGTGTGTGTGTGTGCATAAATATATTTGGGTGTATTGACACATGTATGCATACATACACACATACATGCATGCATGATGATGACTAAGAACTGGTTCTTGCTGTCCCAAAGCCTGAGGCTCTGAGGTATGTTGGACTTTACACACCTATTTACAACAGAATGCAATGGCACTTAGGGTGGCGAAATGCCAGGGGTTCTGGTAATATGTAGTCCCAAAGTCTGACTGAATTGTCTGTTGGAGTAAGGCCTGAGTGAGGAGTGGGAATTGGGTAGATGAAGGGGAAGAGGGACATATTCCAAGCAGAGAGACCTACAAACAAACCTTGCCCAGGGAATCCCAGAACTGCAAGAAATTCAGCATGGCTAGACATGATGTAGAGGAAAGGAAAAGGACTGAGAGGTGAGGCTGGAGATGGTAGCAGGGCCAGAGGGTTAAGGTCAGTTAAAATCACCATAAGGTATTTGAACTTGATCCAAAAGGCAGTATGAATACATTAACTGGTTTTGCACATTATATTCAAATTTGCTTTGGGGAGAGACTATCATTGGAGTGTTGATAATGGATTGGAGGCAGGAATACCAGTGCAGAGGCTGTTAGAATGATCCTGTCCAAAATAATACAGCACGTCTGAGGTCACCCATGAAGACTAGTGTGGGGAAAGCAGTGGGCTTAGGACCAAGCTCTGAGAAACATCAACAAATGTGAGAAGAGCTTGCAAAGAGAATGATCAAGAACCTACAGAGTGGCAAAGGAGAGCCAGGTCGCGGAGGCTCTGGGAGGAGGGAAGAGAGAAGGTCTCAGGAGCTGGGGGTGGTAGCCCCGGCTCCGCAGCCACCCACAGTGGCCAAGAAGCTTAAACACAGTTTAGAGGTCAAGCAAGAGAAGAACTAAAAAGTGTGTCAGAGTTCGGTTTAACAGGTCATTGGTGAACCTGGCAGGAATGGTTTCAGTAGAGTGAGCTGGGTGGAAGGTAACTACAGTGGCCACTGAGGAAAGGAAGACCTCGCGGAGCTCAGAGATCACACACACAGAGGTTACCTACAGTGGGCGAAGCCTACAGAGGGTGAAGCGCCTGGGGGAAGCCGGCTGGGTGTGACAGCACAGGGCTCGGTGGGGTCTACGGCAGACAGGCCAACGGGCAGGCCCCCAGTAAGGAGAGTGTCGTGCCAGACGTTTCTGTCTCACACGGTGGAAACCAGATTTCTTTTTCTTTTTAAACCAAATCGTTCTTTTTGTTGTTGTTGTTAATGTTCTTGACTTATCTAAATTTCTGAAAATATTATGTGGATCAGATGGGATGGCATTTGGGCAGCAGTGTGTTACTTCTACTAAAGCTCACAGTTTGAAGAAGTTCAAAAAGAAAAGACACTAGTTGCTAGAAGTGATTTAGGATAGAAGGAGTGAAGGTTGTTTTACTTTTTCCTTTTTTTATTTTCAATGAGGAAGCTAGGAGCACATTTAAATGCAGGGGAATGGAAAGGATCCAATAAAGAAGGAAATGCTGAAGGGAAGAGAGAGATAAATTACTCTAGAGAGGCTTGGGGGAGAGGGATCCAAAATGGGGTGGAGAGTGGGGAGAGGGTGGAGGCAGTTCTGACGGGGAGGTTAGCTCCCCCCACGGAAAGAGGAAGTATGTGCGGCTCTGCCTGTGGTGAGCGGTTGAGGAAGTGCCATGGACGAGCTTCTGTTTGTAGAACACGGCATCTGGGTCAAGGGTTCCCTGGGAGTCAGGAGGATGCGGAGAACAAAGTTTTCTATCGTTGCTGTGAAAAACGAGAAAAGTGAGGCATAAGTGAGCAGCCCTGGGGACCAGGCACAGTGGAAGGTCACAGATCTCTAGCAGCCATCTTCTCACTTGTCACATTCCCTCCAGGGGAGAAAACCCGCTGGTGAACTTCAGCTCTTAGTTCCCTCTTACACAGCCCCATTCCTGTGTACTCACGGGGACTGTGTTTGTGAGCATCCGTCCAACCAACTCTGTGTTCTCAGGTTGCCAGAGAAATACTGGAGCCAGAAGCTTCCATACAAACTGCCCCCATTGAAGGAGCCCATCCATCTCACGAGCCTTCCTTTGCCTGGATATCTGGAACAGGTTCGGTTTTGTGACTGTCTGTGTACATACATTAGTAGAGTACAATGACCTCTTTTTTTAGCAATAATTTTTTTTTTTATTTTGGTAACACTGAAATTCAAGGCAGAGTTTTCTGACTTGAAGCTGCAAATGCCCTCTGAATCTATTTTGGTTTTGGGTGGCTGGGAAAATAAGAAATGAGAAAACCCCCTGCTTCTCTAGCTCATTTCCAGATATCTGCAACAAAGCGGAGAGAGAGAGGAGATTGTCATGAAATTGTTTACATCTGACTTGTGGTTAGATTCTTACTTTGAATTTCAGGGTCTGTAAAACTTTTTAAATTTGAAAGGGGCAGATTCAGTCTCTGAGAGCTTTGCTCACTGCTCCGAAGTGTTGAATTGCAATACCACCGCAGCTGAACCACCCAAGTCATGTTTTACCGCAAATCTAGGGGCAAATGCCCCCAAAAGCTACTCAAGTCACATTTTTAAAAAATTTTATTCATTTATTTGACACAGAGAGAGAGAGAGAGAGAGATCACAAGTAGGCAGAGCAGCAGGCAGAGAGAGAGGGGGAAGCAAGGCTCCCTGCTGAGCAGAGAGCCCGATGTGGGGCTCGATCTCAGGACCCTGAGATCATGACCTGAGCCGAAGGCAGAGGCTGAACCCACTGAGCCACCCAGGTGCCCCTCAAGTCACATTTTATTTATAAATATAAGTCTTTTTAAACATAATAAAATTTAGCTGTAATCAACCACTATTTTAAAAGCTCTTTAAAATTTTTCTATAAATTTAATGCCTCGGGCAGAATTTCATAGCTTTCTCCAAAATTCTTAACCACTTCCTTTTTTTCAGCTTGCCTAGATGGTAAGCCTTCAATCTGGTTTAATATTGAAAGGCAAGATGAAGCTCACCCAGAGAGAAGTATTCTCATAAAAGGCCACATTACATCAGGAGAGCCTCGCCTCCTCTTTGCCCACACAGGGCTCCAGAATCTTTGCTGTGGTGACCGACAACGGTGGTCTCTGGAATTCCTTGCAGGTGGTCGAGGGTCCTGACAGCAGAGGTAGTCTGGCCAGTTCTGGAAGTAGAAAATGGGCCAAGACATCTCAAAGCCTAGGGACCTCTTCCTTCATCTTTAATATTTTGTTATGTAAAATGTCAGATGTCAAAACAGAAAGAATTGTGTAATGAGGCCCGTGTCTCCATCAGCCACCTGCCATTCAGCCAATTTGTAATTTTCAGTCTTTCTAATCAGAAGTACTTTGTGCTCCTTTCCACGTTGGTTAAGTGGTCATAGAACCACCTTATAAGCCCCATCCCCAACACCAAAGGATAACCTCTTTATCTATTTGCCACTAAGACAAGAAGCCAAACTCACATATGCCTGTGGTCTGCATTGTGCCGCCTACAGGGAATTGCAACCTCGCTGATTAAAGCAATGAATGCCGCGGGGCTCTTGAAGCCCAAATTCCCCTTCTTGAGTATAAAGAGATCTGCACTACTATATATAGCATTTCACCTAAAAGGTATGTCTTCTTTAATGATACGCTACTCAGAACTAATTTAACATTATTTGTAGGGTATGCCGTAAATATATAGGATTGTGGGGCTGAGTCAGCTGCCTGCATAGTGTGTGTGTGTCTGTGTGTGTGTGTCTGTGTTGACAGCAAATACTTTACTGAAAATACCAGATTTGAGTTTCTAGCCTTTAAAGCAAGGACTACGAGTAATACGATCAGCTTTCAATAATCCATGCCATAGAGGACAGTGAATAGAGGCATTTATGATCTAAAATGGAATAATCCTTAAATCTTACTTGGGATTGGGATATCTTCTCAGCGATAGCTGTGCAACTCTCTCACACACAAAGTTCTCTTTCTTTTCAATTTAGTGATTCACTAACCTAACAGAAAACATTCAGTTCTGTGACATTTTCTACAGCCTTCAATCCTCAAAGTTCTGAATATTCAAGAAGGAAGTATAAGAAGAAGTTGGAGCAGTTTGTGGAGAGATGTGAACTCATCACATACCTGGGTGCCAAGATGACCAGAAAATACAAGGAACCTCAGTTTAGAGCCATTGACTTTGATCATAAATTACAGACCTTTCTCTCTCTTAGAAATATAGACCCAGTTAATGGATAGTTTGCTTGGGCAACTGCAACCAGGACGTCAAGAGTTATCTGAAAGGGGTAGAAGGAAATAGGTTGAAAATCTGGCCCTGTCTGCTGTACTTTTTCCCTTCTGAGTGCTTCACGTGGCTGCGAGCCCTCAAAAGCTCTACCGGCCCAGAAGAAGTGCTCTTCTGGAAGCATACGTCTTGACATAATTTAAAAACGGATCTTTGCCTGAACATGCATGCTTTAATGACATAGTTATTCCATTTAGCATATTTACGTAACTTATTTTACTTAATAAATCTATTGTTCAATTTCCATTTTAACATTTTCAGCCTCTGTTAAAGAAAATTACTCAGTAAATGTTAGAAAGCTTCAAGAAATAAAATTAACATTCATATAAATAAAATAGAAACATTTGTTACACTTTCAACATAAGGAGCTGTTTGTAGACTTCATGAACCTAAGACACTTTATCATTTTCCTAACAAAATAAATGAATTTAAGATAACTGAATGGCTGCCTCTTTTCTTTTTCTTAAATATTCAAGAAGCAAGCTTTATACATTATTTTGTAATTAGAAGTCACCGGGAGTTTTGAGAAGAATGAATCTGGAGTCTTATCACTATCCAGAAGTGTATATGTTAGAGGAAAACTCACTAAATTGCATTTGAATAAGATTTTTAAAATATTATCAATTTTTCAACAGCAGTATAAGAAATGTAGAATATGAAATAGCAAGATTGGTTCTTCAAAAAATAAAAAATACAACCACTAACTGTGTGATCTTGGGTAAATCTCAGTTTCTCTGAGCCTTTGTTTTTTACTCTCTAAAATGAGTGAGTTAGTTCATCTTTTTTCCAGCTTAATGAGGTTAACTGACAAGATTATATATATATATTTAAAGTGTCCAACATGGTGATTTTGATACAGGTATGCATTGTGAAATATGTCCCACAATCAAGTTAGTTAACTCATTCATCACCTCACATAGTTACTTTGTGTGTGTCTCTATGTGTGTGTAATGAGAACCCTAAGAGCCACTGTTTACAAAATTTAAGTATAGAATACAGTATTATCAACTATAGTCACCATACTGTACATTAGATCCTCAGATTTTATTCATATTATAATTGAAAGTTTGTACCTTTTGACCAATATCTCCCATTTCTCCTACCGCCCAGCCCTTGGCAACCACCTTTCTACTTACTTTTCTTCTAATGAGCTTGAACTTTTTGGTATCATGTATTCCACAAATACATGATAACATTCAGTATTTGTCCTTCTCTGTCCAGCTAGCTTATCTCACTTAGCACAATATCCTTCAGGTTCATCCATGTTGTCTTTGACCCTACAATTTCAATAATGTTATTTAAAAACTAGAAGGCTGTTCTGTATATTTTTGTATAATATATTTTCATAACAAAATATGTTGAAACAAAAGAAAAAATAAGAATTGAGAGTCTAACCACAGGGTGAAAGACATTCCAGGAATTAACCAACACGTGTATTTACCACATGTGAGCCAGGCATGGTGAAGTCCGCTCAGTCTATACCAGCATGTATATATTTATGAGGACCTCTCTCAATCCAGGGTAAGAAATAAAAATGTAAACAGATGCACATCACCCCTACAAAATGCAGGAGATATGGGGCTTGGAATTGCAGCACTACTGAATTAGTCATATAAAATCTCTATAAAGTGCAGGTATTGTCCCTATAAAGATGCCCTATTGGCACTGAACAATGTCACTTACTCTTCTGTGCCCCTCAAATACATTTAAGTCACGAGCTTTGGACTATAGTTTCCATCCGCTGCAGTTATCAGTCAATCGTCATAGCCTGCAATGAGTTTTTGATGCCCTTCATAATGTCAAAGGACTTCTACCAACCGCTGGTTGCTAGATGACTGTGACTCTCTCGTTCCTTCAAACTCTAGCTGGGTTCTCCATTGACCCACTTCACCCAGAAGCCAGTAGGTACTGGACTTTGTTGAAGTCTTAGCAGCTTCCAAGGCCAAAAGATGGGGAAGAAGGGTGGAGACTGAATTTGGAGGGGAAAAAGAAAAAACCTGGATAGCCTCTTCTGTATCAATATTCACTCTCTAAGTAATCTCTTTTTTTATTTTTTATAAATATATTTTTTAAGATTTTATTTATTTGTCAGAGAGAGAGAGCGCGCGCGCCAGAGAGCGAGCACAGGCAGACAGAGTGGCAGGCAGAGGCAGAGGGAGAAGCAGGCTCCCTGCCGAGCAAGGAGCCCGATGTCGGACTCCATCCCAGGACTCTGGGATCATGACCTGAGCCGAAGGCAGCCGCTTAACCAACCGAGCCACCCAGGCGTCCCTCTCTAAGTAATCTTATAAGAAATTACAATCTATATTCTGATAACTCTAATATTAATACCCCAAATTCCGTTCTCACCTCTGAACTTCAGACTCTTGTCTACATGTACCTAGTGTATATCTTTACTTGGTTATCTGGTTGACATCTCAAATTTATGCTCACCCCATACCTGTTATTCACCCAGCTTCTCTCTCTCCAGTTTTCTCCCAGATTACTTCATGGTAGTAATGTACACTCAGTTGATTTGGTCCCAAACCTAGGGATGAAACTGGATTGCATTCTCTCCTTCACTCCCCACACCCAGTCTTTCAGCAAGTCCCATCAAAGATTACTTCCAAAATATACCATGAGTCTGGGCTCTTCTCATGTTTTGTACTGCTCTTACCTACTTTCCATGCTTCTCATGTTCCTCTAGTATCAACTTTCCATCCAGCACCTGGAGAAATCTTTAAATATATAAATCAGATTTCATCATTCTCTTTTCAAAATCTTCCAATGGCTTCCTACTTCAGTTAAAATAAAATCTAAACTCTTTTGTCAGATGTGTGATTAATTTTATATATCAACTTGGAGGGTTTTTTGGATGAGATTCAAATGTAAATCAGTGAACTGAGACTAAGAATGACCTCCATCATGTGGGTAGGCCTTATCTAATTAGTTGAAGGCCCGAATAAAACAAACAGTACAACCTCCTTGAGTTAAGGCAACTCTCCAGTAGACCGCCTTCAGACTTTATTTGCACCATCAACTCTTCTGGCTTTCAAGCCTGTCAACTAACACTGCAGATTTTAGGCTTCCCAACCTTTATTATCATTGAGCCAATTCCTTTGAATAAATGCAAATCTCTCTACATATCACATTGGTTCTGTTTATCTTGAGAACTCTGGCTAATACAGCATAAAACACCTTGCATGATCTAGTCCTGCCTCACTTTCAACATCTTCTCCACTCTTTTATCTGTTCCCTCCTTCTTTTGGATTAAGGAGGACTTCTTAATTTCATTTCCCTCTGAATTTTTTAAAGTTATGCATTCTATTTTTATCCAGTGGACAGTTATCACTTCTCTTAACATTATGCTTAGTCTGAAGATAATCAGTGCCTCTATCCTTAAAACACTTAATACTATTCACCAGTTTGCCATCTTAAATGTTATTTTATTCAGTATTTCAGACCTAGTTTATTACCTAAATTTGACATTTTCTTTTCATAATCCATGTTTATAAAGATTTCCCTCATGTTTGCTATTTTTCTCTCTGTCACCTCCTCCATACATCTCAGACTTTCCTTGTAGGGTTATTTTCCTTCCTATAGTAAGGGTTTGTTGGGGGTTAATACTTTCAATTTTTGTTTGTCCAAAACTGTTTTATTGTTGTCCTTGTTCCTTATGATAGTTTTGTGGTATAAAAAAATAGAAATAGATAATCTCAATAAGGCTATATCTATTTAAAAATTGAATCAATAAATAATAACCTTCCAAAATGGGAGGTGCCAGGCCTCGATCCTTCACTAGTAAATTTTATGAAACATTTAAGAAAGAAATTATACCATTTCTCTACAAAATCTCTATCTCTCTATCAATCTCTTTCAGAAGACAGAAGCAGAGGGAATACTTTCTAATTCATTCATTGAGAATACAACTGCCCTAATACCCTAATACCAAAACTAGACAAAGACATTACAAGAAAAGAAAACTACAGACCAACAGCTCTCGTTAACATGGATGTAAAAACCGTACACAAAATATTAGCAAATTGAATCCAGTAAGTATAGAAAGAATTATACACCACAACTAAGGAATTTATCCCAGGTATGCAAGGCTGGTTCCACCTTCAAAAATCAATGTAATCCACCACATTAATAGGTTAAATAAAAATTGTATCATATTACATCATTACATTATATAAATAAAAATTACATCATATCAATAGATGCAGTAAAAGCATCTGACAAAATCCTTCATACTCATTCATACTAGAAACTCTCACTGAACTAGGAATAGAAGAGAGCTTCAACTTGATAGATCATTTACAAAGACCTGAAGCTTACACCATATTTAATGGTGAGAAACTAGAAGCTTCCCCACTAAAAGCAAAAATAAAGATGTTCCCTCTCACCACTCTTTCTCAACATTATACTGGGAGTCCTAACTAATGCAGTAATACAAGAAAAGGATGTAAAAGTTATACTAATTGAGAAGGAAGAAATAAAAATCCCTTTGTTCACAGATGACATGATCATCTATGCAGAAAATACAAGGAAACAACAAAAAACCCTGGAATTAATAAGTGTTACAGCAAGGTTACAGTAAACAATGTTAACATATAAAAGTCAATCACTTTCGTATATGCCAGCAATGAACAAATGAAATTTGAAATTGAAAATACAATACCATTTATATTAGCACCCAAATAAAATCCTTAGGTATAAATCTAATAAAATATGTGTAATATGTATATGAGGAAAACCTTAAAATTCTGTTGACTGAAATAAAAAAAACTAACTAAATGGAGAGATATTCCACGTTCACAGATAGGAAGACTCGATATTGTCAAGATCTCAGTCCTCCCAACTTGATCTGCATATTCAACGCAATCCCAATAAAAATCCCAGTTAGTTATGTTGTGAACACCAACAAACTGATTCTGAAGTTTATATAGAGAGGCAAAAGATCCGGAATAGCCAGCATAATATTGAAGGAAAAGAACAGAGTCAGAGGACTGACACCACCCAACTTCAAGATTTATTATAGGGCTTCAATAATCAAGACAGTGTCATTTTGGCAAAAGTAGATCAGTGGAACAGAAAAGAGAACCCACATAATTATATATACCCAACTGATCTTTGACAAACGAGCAAAGATTGTCTTTCCAACAAATGGTGCTGGACATCCACGTGGAAAAAAATGAATCTAGACACAGATTTTTACACCCTTCATAAAATCACCCCAAAATGGATCACAGATCAAAATGTAAAATGCAAAATTATAAAATCCCTAGAAGATAACACGGGAGACACGGGAGAACCTAGATGACCTTGAGTAAGGCAATGACTTTTTAGATACAACACCAAAGGCATGATCCATGAAAGAAATGATTGATAAACAGGACTTCATTAAAATGAAAAACTTCGGGACGCCTGGGTGGCTCAGTTGGTTAAGCGGCTGCCTTCGGCTCAGGTCATGATCCCAGTGTCCTGGGATCGAGTCCCACATCGGGCTCCTTGCTTGGCAGGGAGCCTGCTTCTCCCTCTGCCTCTGCCTGCCACTCTGTCTGCCTATGCTCACTCTCTCGCTCTCTGTCTCTGACAAATAAATAAAATCTTTTAAATAAAATAAAATGAAAAACTTCTGCTCTGCAAAGACCCAGTCAAAATAATAAGAGGACAACCCTCAGACTGAGAGAAAATACTTGCAAAAATATATATCTGATTAAAAACTGTTATTCAAAATATACAAAGGACTCTTAAAACTCAATAATGAGAAAACGAACAACCCAGTCTAAAAATGAGTAACAGACCCAAATACACAATAAACCGAGAAGATATGCAGATGGAAATATGCACATGAAAAGGTGCTCCACATTTCCTTAGGGAAATGCAAATTAAAACAATGAGATACCATTACACACCTGTTAGAACGGCCAAGATCCAGAACACTGACAATACCAAATGCTGGTAAGGGTGTGGAATAACGGGAATTCTGTTCATTGCTGGTAGGAATGCAAAATACTACAGTCGCTTTGGGAGACAGCTTGGCAGCTGATTACAAAACTCAACAGCTAAATGTGCTCTTACCATATGAGCCAGCAACAGCATTCCTTGGTATTTACCCCAAAGAGCTGAAAACTTATGTCCACACAATGAAGCTGGATGTTACGGTAGGAGAGGTTGTGCATGTTGGGGATGGGGGTGTATGGAAACTCTCCGTACTTTCTGCTCAATCTTGTTGTGAACCTAAAATTATTCTAAAAAATAAAGTCTATTTAAAAGAGGAAAAAATAGGTGAATTCTGAAAATATCACTCCACTCAAGACTTCCTGCTTTCACTGTTGCTGTTGAAAAACTCGGCTGTCAGTTAACTGGGTTTCTTTGATAGGTAATTAGTATTTTCTTTCTACATCCTTTTAAGATCTCTTTATCTTTGATGTTCTGCCCTTTGACTACAAGGTATCTAGTTGTGAATTTTTGTTTGTTTTGCCTTCTTGGAATCTGTTACGTTTCCCAAATCTGGAGACTTGTGTTTTGCACCAATTTGGGAAAATTCTCATCAGCATCTTTAAATATTGTTTCTCTCTCATTCTCACTAATCTTTCTATATGGAATCCCAATTAGATTATATGACAAATCATTCTTATTCTCTTCTCTGTGTCCCTTGACCTCCCTTACATACTTTCCATCTCCTTTTTTCAGACTGGTTTTCTGGGTAATATTTTTAGATTTACCTTTTCGGTAGATCAACTTCATCTGTTTAATCTGTCCATGGAGTTTTGTGTGTGTCAATAAAAGTTATTGAACTATTATCCATTGGTTTTTAAATTTCATTGATTCCATTTTAACTTCTGGAAGGACTTTCCAAGTAGTGGTTCTTTTTAAAATTCTGAATGGTTACAAATTTTTGGAGGAGATTTGTCCTTCTCACCTGGAGCCAAGAAAGATGTGTTCTCTTGCAATCTCCCTTTGCCAGGAGGCAGATTCCCTGCCCCCCCCCCCCTTTCATGGAGATTGTAGCCCTTCTGAGGGGCCTGGTTTCTGCAGAAGAGTCTCTGTTCAGACTCCCTACCGCACACACATCAAAGGCATTGTTTTCTGGTCCCAGTTTACCCATTAAAACCTAAGCCTCTAGCTTCTGGTTTCACTAAACACCATGGCTAAGGATTTCCATGGCTCCAAGCTAGTTTACTACTCTGATTTCAATTCCATTTTTCAGCCCTTTACTTTCCTTTAAGTTCTGTTACGCATTTTCTGCTGTCATTTCTAGCTATCCCTTGGTGGAAGTGTTCTTCATAATTGTCATAAATTCCTATATTGTCAGAATCAGACATCTTTTCCAATGAAGATTGTCAGATAAAACACAGAATGCTCAATTAAATCTGAATTTTAGATGATCACATAACATACATTATTTTAGTATAAGAATGCCCATGCTATATTATTCATTATTTATCTGAAGTTCAAGTTTTACTGCATATCCCATGTTTTTATTTGCAAAATCTGGCAACCTTACTTCTGATCTCCTCCCCGCTCTTTGTGCTCCCAGCCACAGGCCTTTCTGTCCTTCAGAATCAGCAAGCTCACTTCCAGTCTCAGAGCCTTTATACTTGCTTTTCCCTTACCCGGAACATTCTTATCCCAGACCTCCCTAAAGCTGGCTCCATATCATGGAGATCTCAGCTCAATGTCACCCTACTCCCTCCACTTGCCCTGTCAATCTTCATCATCATTATAAAGCTTAACACTTTCTGAAATTACATGATCTGTTCTCTTGTGTTTTTGTCCTTCCTCTTCTTTGTAGAGTTTAAGGCTCATGAGGGCAAGGGCCTTGTTAGTTGCTGTATCCCCAGCACCTGACACAGAGCCTGGTACTTAGTAGGCACCGAATAAATATTTGTTGCATGAATAATTGGCACCCCAAAACCTGTTCTGCAGGATGTAAAGTTATGAAGATCAGTGGGAGGCAGAAGAGCTGGCTATAACCAAAGAGAACAACAACAAATATGTCAAGAAAAGTCAATATGGATCCTAAACAAAACTGCCTTGAAGAAAGGACTGATCTCAGCGGCGAGTGGCAGATGCTGGGAGATCCCCCAGACCCACCTCCTATCATGGTGCTTGGGCTGTAGTAAGCAGGGACTGAAACAGAGAGTGGGAGTGCTTGGTTACCTGGGCTGTGATCTTTAGCTGGATTGAGGACCTGCATAGGACCAATGCTTTTCCTGCAGTTCTGTGGCAAAGAGAAATAATGGGGTAGCTGACCCCTCGGATTGACTTTTCTGCTCATGTAGAAGTCAGGCAGGGCACCCTATCCCACTTGGACCCCCATAAACCCTGGGGTTTAGAGGCAATTCAAAACAAAAGGAAAAATTCAGAAAAGGGGCTAATTTAATACAAACTAGTGAAATTTTAAAAGAACCAGGCTGGTAAATCACATCTTCAGTTTCAAAATCTTGGAGGCTGGGGCGCCTGGGTGGCTCAGTCGTTAAGGGTCTGCCTTTGGCTCAGGTCATGATCCCAGGGTCCTGGGATAGAGCCCCACATCGGGCTCCCTGCTTAGTGGGGAGTCTGCTTCTGCCTCTGCCCCTCCCCCTCTGCTCCTGCTCTCTCTCTCAAATAAATAAAAATCCTTAAAATAAATAAATAAATAAATAAATAATCCTTGAAGGCTAATAGGTGGCATGCTGGAGACCTGGAAGTGTATATTGGGAGGGATAAATTACAGATGGTCCCTGACTTATGACATCTGACTTGTAATTTTTTGATTTTACAATGATGTGGAAAGCAATACATATTCAGTAGAAACTGTACTTCAGATTTTGAATTTTGATCATTTGCCAGGCTGGTGGTGCTGGTCACTGGCAGCGAGCTGCAGCTCCCAGTCAGCCACTTAATCACAGTGAGGGTAAATGACCCATACACTTACAACCACTCTGTACCCAGACAGCCATTGGTTTTCACTTTCAGTGCAGTATTCAATAAATTACAGGAGTGAATAATGAACATTTACTACAAAATAGGTTTCCTGTTAGATGATTTGGCTCAGCTGCAGGCCAATCTCTGTGTTCTGTGCATGTTTAAGGTAAGCTAGGCTAAGCTAGTTCAGTCGGTTGGGTGTATTAAATGACTTACAATATTTTTAACTTATGATATTTTTGAATAACGATGGGTCTATCACCACACACCCTCATTGTAAATGGAGGAAGATCTGTGTAAGCCATTAGGTATTGGTGAATCATAAACTGAGAGAATGAAAATGCTGAAATAGTTGGAGAGAGAAGTAGGAGGGGTTTGGTAGACCATATCAAGAAGCTTGGCCTTCATCAGGAGGGTACATGGGAGTCACCATAGATTTTAATCAAGAGAGTGACTCCAGTCTCTGGATGTGATCTGTACTTGGAGAGATCTCCCTATTCCTGTGTATTGGAGAGAACAGGACTGCAACTAAGACTGGTCAGAAAGACAATGAAAGCCTGAATAACCATAACGCTAATTCTAATCCTAGTAGATATGAACTCAACCAAACGCTAAATCCATTACCTACCTAATACCCCACAGCTAGGCAACCCAGCCGACACTGGTGTTAACATGTCCTTTTTACAGGTAAGGAAACCAGGGCGAGAAGATGAGGACTCTGCCCAAGATTACTCAGTACCCAGTTCCGTCTGACTAGATCGCCTCTCTTCACTCCCTTGGACTAGGCATAGGAAGTGGGAAAGAAAAGGAGAAGACAGATGTGCAAAATAATTAGGAGGCAAATAGTAATTATTATATTGGATGAAGACAGTGGTGATGACGGTAATGAATGCAAAGGTGATTTCATTCAATCGTCACACACTCGAGACCTCAACGCGAGCTTCCGCTTCTGGGAAAAGACAAAGCCGATTAAGGTGCCGAGGAGATACATTCTGTCTAACACGACAGAAAACTTACGCGTCGCAGGGACAACGCCACGCCCCATCCGCCGCCCCGGGTGCTCCGCAGTCGCCAGAGCGGCCCCGCCCCGGGCGCCTCCGCGGCCACGTGGTCCGGCGTCCGCGCGCAGGCTCCCGGCGCCGGCGCTTCCGGGTTGGCGGCGGAGGCGCGGGGGGACCCCAGTCCGGGGGGGCGCAGGAACCCCGGCGGCCGGTTCTGCGGAGCGGGTCGCCAGGGCGGCCCCGGCGCGAGTGCGCCCGCCAGGCTGTGGGGTGGGCCGGGCGCCCCGAGAGGTAGGTCTGCCCCGGACCCGCCAACGGTGGGCGCGGGATCGCGGCCGTGTCGGGCGCTCCCCAACCCTGCGCTCCCCTGTCCCGCTCGAGGGGGCCCGGGCCGTAGGGGGGGGTCCGGCCCCGCGGGCCCGGGGCTCGGGAGAATCGCCTCCCGCCAGTTCGGGCGCTGCCTGGGGGCCAGTCTGGGCGATCGTGCCACCCCCTTCCCTAGGGAGGCCCGATGCGCCTTCGGTTATTACTCAGTTGCAGCTGTCTCCAAATTCGTGTACATTTTCTTCGCCTCTTTTCTATGTTTTCACAGGCAAAATGGTTAAAAATGCGTGAAACCGAGACACTGTAGTTCCCACTCTAATCTGTGCAAGTGTGGAAAGTTAGTGCTGGGAAAGGACTTTCAAGATGGTTGATTGCCATTCCTTAATTTTACAGAGGAGAAAACAGACCCCCGAGAAGTAACATGGACGCTGGAAATTCACCTCGCTAGGTCACGGTATGACAGGGATGAGAGTCGCAGTCTCGGGTTTTAAGTCCACTTCTGAAAGAGGTAAATGGTCAAATTCATTTAACCGTGTGAAGTGACTAGTAGGTTCGCTTGGGCCAGGTTTAATCTGTTTATATGATGATTCCTCCTTTTTAATCATTATTTTCTTATTTCAGGCTTCACGCTTCTTGGCCTCTAAAGAAAATGGCAGAAATGTCATCAGAGCCTTCTGGGCAGCTCGTTGTACACTCAGACACTCACAGCGACACTGTTCTGGCTGGTTTTGAGGATCAGCGGAAGAAAGGCTTTCTCTGTGACATCACATTAATTGTGGAGAATGTGCACTTCCGGGCTCACAAAGCCTTACTCGCTGCCAGTAGTGAATACTTCTCAATGATGTTTGCTGAAGAGGGGGAGATCGGCCAGTCCATTTACATGCTGGAAGGCATGGTTGCTGACACATTTGGTATCCTGCTGGAGTTCATCTACACCGGGTGTCTCCAGGCCAGTGAGAAAAGCACGGAACAAATTCTGGCCACCGCTCAGTTCTTAAAGGTCTATGACCTGGTAAAGGCTTACACAGATTTTCAGAATAATCACAGCTCCCCAAAACCGACGCGTCTGAACACCGTTGGCGCTCCGGTGGTGGTGATTTCTAATAAGAAAAATGGTCCTCCGAAACGGAAGCGGGGGAGACCGAGAAAAGTCAACAGTGGGCAGGAGGGGAAATCACAACTGGCTGCCGAGGAAGAAATACAGCTGAGAGTAAACAATTCAGTTCAAAATAGACACAACTTTGTGGTGAAAGAGGGAGATGGTGGCACACTGAATGAACAGATTCCAGCGAAAGAAATGGAAGAACCCGAGCCTGCCTGTGAGCCGGGCAGAGGGGAGGAAATGCCTGCTGAGAAAGACGAGAACTGTGATCCCAAGACCCAGGATGGGCAGGACAGCAAGAGTCGGTACAGCAAGCGGAGGATTCAGAGGTCCGTCAAGCTTAAAGATTACAAACTTGGCGGGGATGAAGACGAGCAGAGTTCAGCCAAAAGGGTCTGTGGAAGGAGAAGGCGCCCGGGGGGCGCTGAGGCCTGTTGTAAGGACTGTGGCAAAGTGTTTAAGTACAATCACTTTTTGGCAGTCCACCAGAGGAGTCACACGGGTAATTGTCCTTTCGCAGCTTAGTGGAGCGTGTTTTGGAGGGATGATGGTGATAGCATTCATTGATTGTGCAGCTTCTGGGTGATGGGCCTTATAATAAGGCCTTTATGCATATGGTACTGCAGTTAGTTCTCACAACAGTCCTGTGAAATAGGGAATGTTATCCCCATTGGACAGATGAAGAGACCAAGTCCCAGAAATAATTTGCCCAGGTCAGCCATTTAATGACAGAGCTGGGATTTGAACCCAGGTAGCCTGATGGCAGAACCCTGTTTTTACTTGGTGTCATTGGCACAAGGCTTTAATACCCGGATGTCACACTCTAGCCAGATTTACTTGGCTTTCTGATTTGTGAACATTCTTCATCTTGACTGTTATAGCTATGCTTTTGCCCAGGTCTGTGGGGACAGCTTTCTCACTCAGCCATCTAGCTGTAAATGTCTTCTCTTTGGTCCTTCTGGCCCAGCACTGGCCAGTAGACCCGTTTGTGAGGATGGAAATGTTCTGTTTGTACCATCCAGTATGGTGGTCAGTAGCCATGTGTGATTTTGAGCGCTTGATGTGTGGTGAGCGTGACTGAGGAACTGAATTTTTTTATTTTAATTAACTGGCACCATATTGGACAGTGCAGCCCTAGGCAGAAATCCCTTCCTCCTTTTGAGCTCTCCCTTACTTAACTCACTCTGCTTTGGGTCAGGTTGTAGTTAACCAGTTGAATACCCCTCAACCTAATTGTAAACTTCAGTCTAGGGACTAGAGCCAGTTAAGTCTTTCATCCAGCAGAGCTAGCCGTGTGGTTCTCAACCTGACCACACAGTAGAATCACCTAGGGAGTGTCTAAAACTGCCCGTGACTGAGCGCCAGCCCCCAGAGCTCCTGGTTTAATTGGGGCCTTGGTGTTTTTGAAAGATGGGTTGAGAATCCTGAATTCTGGCTCTTTAAACAAAGTAGACACTTGGGAAATATTTGTTGAACTGTAATAGAGGATAGTTTAGAGAGTTAAATAGTTCTGTAATATTTGTTAAGGAAAATAACATGTAGGGTCTTCCCTCTTGCCCCCAGTCTTCTGAAATTTTGCAGTGACTCACCCTCGCGTGGGTCCGTGTTCGTCCCATTTCAGTGGCTACCAGTAGATCCAATACAGTTTGGAAACTCCCCATCTTTCAGTTCCAGAAAAATTTTCTGGACTATTTCATGGATAATATCTCCTGTCGGTTTTCTATGCTCTCTTTTTTTAGAATTCCCTAGAATTTGGATGTTGAACCTCTGGACCCACCCTCTAAAGTCCTTACCTCTTACTTCCCATCATTTTCAGCTCCACATTCTGGGGGATTTCCCCTTTATCTTTCAACTCTTAAGAGTTTTGTTTCTATCTTGTTTTACTTCTAGGAGCCCTTTTTTATTCTCTATAAATTTTTTTTTTTTTAATTATCATAAACCCTCTTACTGGTTCCCAGTGTCGTATCTTCCCTCTGTGAGCACGTTAATGACAGCAGTCGCTTGTTTGTTAGTCCCTAACGTTTTCTTTCCCTTGGGCAGCCTCTGTTTCCCGCAGGTTGCTTTTTTAGGTGATTTGGTATCTGTTTCAGCTACTAAAAGGCCTTCCTTGAATGGTGATTTTTTGAAAAATCTCATTTAATCCTATGTTGGAATGGTTGACTGCAAGCTGCTGGCCACCATGTGGGTGTGGAGCGGGCCTGTAGACGGCGGCCTCACTGGGGGTGGCGTGGCTGGACCCCACCCTCTCCCCCATGCCTGGCTCGCAGCTGCAGCCCTCTTACCCTGGCCCACCACGTTCCGGAAGATGTTCTGCCCTCCCACCTGAGGCTCTGGGCCTGGCTGCCAGTGTCTAGAGCAGGAGCAGGGGAGAAGGCTGGGCAGATTCTCATCACCCCAAATGTAAACTTGGACTTGCTGTCCCTCGGGCAGTCCCACTCCACTGTACCTGGAGACCCTCAGTCCAGAGACTGTTCTATCCTCTTCAGAGAACAGCCCACATCCTTTGTTGGGGAGCGGGCTGGTATTCTGGCTCCTGGGGCCTTGTTGGGGGGTCTCAGTGCCTTTGGCACAGACTGTCATATATCCCCTTCCTACCCCCTTTTTCTGAGATGACAAGTGCCACCGATTCCTGGGCATTGTGGAGGCTCTGTCTTGGGTTGTATCTCAGCGCTCCTCACCGCTGGTGTCGGACTCATCTGTTCCGGCTTGCCAGACTTTATTGCTGAGGTTTTCGCTCCTGTTCTGGGCCTTTGGGAGACGTGCCAGTGAAGAGAAATCCCTCTATTGTTTTAATTTAGGAGGAAACCAAGATGTGCATATTCTTGCTCACACCTCGCTTCTGGGGCTCTCATTCCAGGGGAGCGACCTTTCAAATGTAATGAGTGCGGAAAAGGCTTTGCCCAGAAGCACTCCCTGCAGGTCCACACCCGGATGCACACAGGCGAGCGGCCCTACACCTGCACCGTGTGCAGCAAGGCTCTCACTACCAAGCACTCACTGCTGGAGCACATGAGCCTGCATTCAGGTAGCTGGGCTCGCGCCAGAGGGCCACCTGCCACCGGGGTCCTGGGCTGGGCGTTTCCTGGTCACAATGGTCTTTTCTCTGCCTGGTGTCATCTCCCATGTAGTTTCTGCCTCTGCCAGGCCGTAGTTTAGAGTTGTGCACGGTGTTCTGGCTTAACCTAGGGCTTATAAAACGGCTGCCTGGTTAAAACACGTTTTGATTAACTGCCAGAGCTTAGAATTTTTTTACTTGGGTGACTTTGGGGGAAGCTTGAATTCTCCAGTTCTGCCCCAGTCCCCACAACTCCCTACTGCCTCACGTACCTTTGCACATTTATGGTACTAGGCTTTGACTCTGAGGGCATTTGGGTACGTAGGCAAGTCACTTGTATCATTCGTGGAGAATGGGGACCTGGGCCCACCATGTTACTGTTCTTTATAGTTTTTGCGGGTTTTAGTGTCTTGTTTTTTCTTTGGCAGGACAGAAGTCTTTCACCTGTGATCAGTGTGGGAAATATTTCAGCCAGAAAAGGCAACTAAAGAGCCATTACCGAGTTCATACAGGTACAATAAAGGGAGAGAAAAATTTGGTGGGGGAGAAACAAATACAAATTACTTCTGAAATAGTAGGGTCCTACTGTGGAAGATAATTAGTATTTAGGGAAAGAATCTTAAAAAGCAATGTGAATTAGAGGTCCTTGTGTAATTGTCTACTACCTTGTGATTTATATTTAATTTTATACTACAGTTTGGTGCCATACACAGAAACCCTACAGGATTGATATCTTTCAGAAGTGCCAGTTGAGGGGCGCCTGGGTGGCTCAGTGAGTTAAGCCTCTGCCTTCGGCTCAGTCATGATCTCAGGGTCCTGGGATCGAGCCCCGCATTGGGCTCTCTGCTCAGCGGGGAGCCTGCTTCCCCCACCCCACCGTCTGCCTCTCTGTCTACTTGTGATCTCTCTCTGTTAAATAAATAAAATAAAATAAAATAACTTAAAAAAAAAGTGCCAGTTGACTAAGAGGGCACCAGCTGATGGGTTACTAAGGGTGGTTGGACAGAAATATCCCCACCTTATAGCTGTCAGTCCAGGCTCTCCCCCGACCTATAGTTTCGTCTCCCCTGCCAACTGATAAGAAATAAATGAGGGGTTGGGAGTGACACTGGAGTCAGTTGGCCACAGTCACACCCATGCTTCAGGGGAAAAAGAAAATTACTTTTAGGGAGATTGGAAGGGGCCCAGCTCTCCTAGGGAAGCAGTGAGTTGCAATGCACAGGAGAATATTACCTGTTCCCAAATTAATTAAAAAAAATTGTTGTTGTTTTAATTAAGGTACCATATTTAAAGTGATTATTTTTCAGGGCAGTGCTTAAACACAAATCACTGAAGAAATGCAGGGAGAGAGCGCATACATGCACTGACACTTTTTTTATTGTTGCGACAAGGCCACTCATTACCGGAATGCAACCACTGCCATCGCAAGTTCATGGACGTGTCTCAGCTAAAGAAACACCTACGAACACACACAGGTAATAAAACTCCCATCTCGGCCTTCCTTTCTGGTATACGTCACGTTTGCAGAGGGATGAGAAGGAGTCCCCTCCTCAGGCTCCATTTATCAAAAATTGGGTGGGAATTTTAGATGACCATTTAAAAGCCCAAGGCGGAAGGCTGTCAACACCATTCTGTGGGGAGATCCCGACCCTATTTCTTAGCAAAGCAGAGATGGCTTACTGAGCACTATTCCTGTATGAAAATTCATTTGATGGGCGCCAGGGTGGCTCAGTTGGTCGAGGGTCTGACTCTTAATCTCAGCTCAGGTCTTGATCTCGGGGTCATGAGTTCAAGTCCCGCTGGCTGTGGAGCACACTTAAAAAAAAAAAAGAAAGAAAATTCATTTAATACCACAAAATAGTACAAGTCTGAGTCCGGTTCTGTGTTTCATTCTCAGTGTACTTTAGCGCTAAAGATTAC